>PVLC010022281.1:0-26988 GCA_004027655.1 Graphiurus murinus | reverse complement strand
CTTGGGGCTGGACCCTGGGTCAGGGTGTGAATTTTTTCATGTGACCTCAAGTTGAGTCTTGCTCAGAACACTAGTTCAACTCTAGTTCACATTATGGTCATAACACATGAAGGCAAAAGAAGAGTCCTAGGTACTGGGTGGATCCATGAAGTCATCAAGATGGATTTTATGATTTTATTTGAAGCCCTACTTCCAGTAGGCAGAGAAGCCAGGGAAAAAGGAGTTCCATGGGTAGATAAATAGTCAGATACTTTCACAAGCTGCTCCGAAGAGAGAGTCAACAATTATGATAGGGTGTAGCCCCCAAACAGTTCATTCCATCCCTCTTAGAAATTAGGGTATTCCATGTAGCTACGATTAGGGAAACAGTCACTCCTGTGAAGTGGAAGGTGTGCTGGGGAGAATGGACAGCCCAAGTCCTGCCCACAAACTGAGCTGTACCCAAGACTTTCCAACTGCAGAGGCCTCCTTTCTGAGCTCACTGTCTTTCGGACTTGGCCCTTTAGGCCCTCACCATCTGGGTAAGATGGAGTATGTCTGTCCAGGCAAAGCCCCCCATTTGGCTTTTAGTCAAGTTTGCCAGAGAAAACTGGACCTAAGTTGGAATAAAATTCGCTGACCCCTGCCTCAGAGGTTAACATTTTCATTTATGTTTTGCATGACTCATTGTAAATTACAGTGCTCTACAGATATAGAACGAAGCCTTCCTCTTCCCACCCTCTCCCAGACACCACATAATGGAAAAAGCAAGAATTTTCTGCATAAGCAAGGCTTTTTTTTTTTTTTTTTTTTAAACAAAAAGCCAGTCTCTGATGGGACTTTTTTCCTGCCAGAATTCCCACTGGTCTGCTGTCGCAATTTTTACAAAAGGCCACGATGAAAGAGGAAGGCCCATTTTGAGCCCTTTGCTTGTGTTATGTGAAACGAGTATTTCTGTTCTTGGTGTTAGAAAAATTGTTAATTTTTTGTACCTCTCTGATTGGCATGTGAAACCTACTAGACTCACTATTCAAGTATAAGTTTGATTAAAAAAAGGTTTGTTTTGTTGCTGTGATTAGACACATAAAACTTTGAAAGATTTTGATGTTCTGTTTCCTGTTTTAAAAAGAAAGAAAGTGCAATCTCCTGAGAATTTCCGCTAGATGAGAGGATTTTCCTCAGTGAGATCCAGCTCTGGGAAGAACCAGCTATGGAGGTCATAACCTAGAAAATTCTTCAAGGGAAGTTGCAGTGAATTAAAAGAGGGTGGGGCTAGGAAGCTGAAGGTTCTGCTCTACCACAGCTGTGGCTGAATGAGCTGTTCCACTCTGGAGCCTGGGAAGTCCTGTAATTGGGAGCATCGTGCCTGCAGAAATCAGATTTCCATTCATAGTGGAGGAGAGAGGTAGCCTGGAGGTTCCCATCAGGAACTTGTACTAACTTAACCTCTCTTTCTTCCTCAAAATTATCACTGGAGAAAATATCTGTAAACCAGCTGTGCTAAATAGGTCTATCCCAATATCCCAATACAATCTTCATTTTTCTTTAGTGGTAGTTCAGTATGCTTAAAAAAAAAAAAAAAGACGGAAAAAGCTACTGTAATATCAAGACTACCCCATCCCTGGGCTTCAGCATAAAGCAGTTGCCCAGTTAATTTCAGTGGGTCGGGAGCAGAAACAAGAGGTACCTTCAGGATGCAGATTGTGACTAGTCTGTCATTGCACAATCAAATGGAGCAGGGTGACAGAGGGCTGCTTAATTGAAACTACATAAGATGGTTCCTTAAGCTTCATGGACAATTGAGTAACTTCAGTTTCCTCTCTTCACTCTTGTTTACTTCCTGCTCCTCTAGCTAGAATCAAGCCTTACGTATTCTGGTCTCTGATAAAGCAAAGACTAAACAGCTGTAGTTTAAATTAAAGCATTAATTTGGAGTGTGCAGTGGCTGCATTAATTATATTCTCTACTGAGATTAAATTCTTAGAGATTTGACAGATGCATGTGAGCAACAAGATGTGCTTATCCAGGGCAAACCAAAATTCTGTTAACCACCAATCCTTGGTGGTTTCTTATTTACTGTATACATTAGAGCCTTTTAAAATTGAATTAATTTAATTTGACTTTCTCCCAGCTAGGTGAAAGAAAAAAAGAATCTGAAGCCTGAAGCAGTTGTAAGGAGTGTATTTGCATGGTGGCAGGACCGAGTGATGGAAAATTCTGTTCTTTCAGTGGGATTTAGCAGAAAGCATGTGTTGAAAGTCTCTTACCAAAATAATCATAATTAAAGACGTTGGGATTTTTTAATTTTAATTACAAATATTAAGCTTAGCAGTGGTCTTTGTGAAAGTTTATTTTCTAGCTGCATATTTTATGTCAAGTAATAAGTAAATTTCTTTGGGTATAAATAAGAGTTTTAGCTATAACCACAGTTATAACTCATTCTGAATATATAAATGCTTATTCAGTAGTTAACTGGTTATATCCATTGCTAATTTGAACTTTTCTTCCTTTTCCAATAATAGTTTTAAGGCACTATATGTCTTTAGAAAAATGCACTTGTTTGAACTTCTCAAATCTAACATGACAATCAGTGGGACTAGAGTTAAGAAATAATAGCTTTAACTGAACATCATCTAAAATTCTGTAATATTCCATTGCATAACACATCCCATGGGTTTTATAGACAATATCTAAGAAATCCAAAGCAGTAGGCAGCTTTATCAACCTCACTGTGTCCCTTGGCACAAGGAGTCATTTTTCTGTCATGGAGGGGGCAAAACAGAGGGGTGAAGTGACTCACAGTTAATTGCCGGATTAAATCAGGCATCCAAGTCACTCTACTTTGGGTTGATTCTGAGGCTCAGCTGCTCTCTTCAAAAGGAAGAAATGTATTCCAGCATTCGAAAAGAACACAGTGTGCAGCCTGTGATGAGTCTTATTGGCTGTCTCTTATTTTCTAATCAAAAGGGCCTCCTGGTTGGAGGAAAAACTCGAATTGCTTTAGTACATCAGCAAATCTTCATTGTATTTTATAATTTTTTTTTTTTGTACTGGGGATTGAATTCAGGGGCATTCTACCTTTGAGCTATACCCAAGGCCCTTTCTAAATTATTTTTCATTTTTTGAAACAGGGTCTTGCTAAGATGCCGAGAGTTGTGCTAAGTTGCTGAGGTTGGTATCGAACCTGCAATCCTCCTGTCTCAACCTCCCAGTTACTGGGATTTGTAGGCATACACCACCGTACCTGGCTATTTTATAATTCTTTATTCCAGTGTAAACGAATATACTGAATAGTGGTGGCACCTCCTGGGAAGAATTTGGATAAATAGGCTGTCTTTTTTTTTTTTTTTTAAGCTAGTTGGGTTGTGTGTATTCTTGGAGGCCTGTACAAGATATATAGATATATAGGATGAAGAGTTTGTTACTGGTAGACAGGATCATTGAGGCAACTGTTGCATTTTTGTCCAAAATCCTTTTTCATTGTTCTTGCTTATGTAGAACATTCATGAACAGGCTGAGCATCTCAGAGTTTTAAACAATGTCTTTGGCCACCCTTGTGTCCTAATTGCTGTGACCAGTTTGCCTGTGTGGCCTAAAGATGGTGACACACTTAACCTTTTCTCATCTGTAAAATAGAATTGATAGCACTCTACCAAGCAGAGGACTTCAAGGAGGCATCATGGTTACAGCCAAACCTCCGACAGACTCTAGCTAGAGTGTTTAAAACCCAATATTTGGTGGGTTTTAAAACATTCAAAAATTCAAAAAGTGCTTCAGACACACACACACACACACACACACACACACACACACACACACAAATGTTTCTTAGACTTAAGTGATATGTTTGATCCTGTAGAAAATGGAAGGAATTGACATTGTTTAGCCACAGGAAATAAAGACCAAGGGCCAGTTTAAACAGTTGAGAATTACATGAAGCAGTGTTTTACGGAGAATAGTAAGGAACTCTTCTTTCTCTTCTCTGAAGCTATTCAAAGCAGTACAGTTAAACTACAGCAGAATTCCATGGGTTGGAAAGTAAAGGTGGTCACACTGACCAGGTCTTGCTAAGACACACACTCGAATCTTCTCTTCAGTTTCAATGAAAAGGGCAACACATTTGCGGAGATAGTGTTTTGTATCTTGACAGGGAGTTTCCATTTTTTATGTAGAAGTCTTGTCTCAGGGAACATGTGTCCAGTTGGACTCCTGTGTTCTTTTTTGTATTGTATGTCTTCATCACTTGTACCATATGGTAGTAAGCCAAGCTATTCCATGCTGTACAGGTGTTCTGTATACTTTGTGACATACTTAAAGGTTGTAATAACTATCAAAATCATGTCCAGTCTTTTTGCCTTGTCCATTGGTTTCTTATTGAGGAAGTTTTCAGGATCTTTTTCTCTTACAATGAAGTCAGAATTGTAGTAGCTTAGGAAATTACAAATATGTTGGTGTATGATTACTAATCAATTTTGAAATAGTTTGTTAGCGAAAGAAAAAAACGTTCAGCCTTGGGAAGAGGGAAACAAAGCAGTCTTTCTGAATCTGAATCTTTTGCCTTAATAGTCTTAGCAATAAAGATTGCCACCTGTTGGTAAAAAGAAAGAACTAAAACTAACATGTTCTCTAAGGAAGTGTGTGTGAGCAAAGTTATATTCTTTTGGTGAGGCTCTTGGATAAGGTATTTGAAAATGCATGATTTGATTAGGAACCTATGCCTGTGATTTAAGTTTATTATAGCCAATCTTTTAAAGTGCTACTAGGTATTTAAGGAGAGAAGTTGTGTTAGCCTCATGGTCTCTTTTATAACTGTATTTTTGAGACTGTCAGAATTCAATGTTAATGGAATTTTAATTGGACAAAATTTGGAAGGTTAATGATTGACTTTGAAAACATTTTTCTAACTCTGTGGTTAATTCCTCAGTCTAGTCTTTGAAATCCAGTATTTCCTGCCCAGTTAACAAAATGTCCAGCTTGGTGGCATTGGTTTTTGGTGCCTCTTGGTGCTAGAATCTGTTTTTTGTTTTTTTTTCCCCCCCAGATCTTGGACATCATACAAAGATTCTGCCTTAAGTACCATACAAAGACCTCTGTCATCTCTCCAGAATTATTGAATATCCATAAGTTACATTTGGTTAGGGAAAAAAAAATTGTTGAAAATTTCAAGTGATTCCAAACTGGGAAATTTTTTTAATAGCTTTCCCCCTCATTATTAGATTGATACATTCAGTTATAAAGATGACTTGGATTTAAATATGGAATACTTAGTGTAGCAATCTTTTATTATTAATATATCACTTTAAATCCACTCCCCCTTCTCAGCGCCAGTATCTGTATCTTATAATTCTTGAGAACATTGACATCTACATATATTAGTGTTTTTTTCTGTGGGGTGTGTGTGTGTGTGTGTGTGTGTGTGTGTGTGTAGATATCCTAACAAAAATAAAGCCACCACTGTTCTGAGATGTTGGCCTTATTTTTTTCCTCATGTGTTTGTTCATAGTTTGGAATTTTATACTTTTTTAAATGTTAGGTACTACTCAAATAATCTTTTTTTTTTTTTTTTTTTTTTTTTTTTTTGGCATTACATGGTCAGTTAATTACTTTGGCAAAATTTATTTGCCCTCCACTGGGAACTAAGTACTCTACCAGCTAAAGAGAGAGATGGTGCAAGGGAAGTTGGGAGTCCCATATGTTATTTGCTTCAGTTTTTACATAGTACACCTATATATGTGTGAAAAAAAATATAAACTGTTAACAAAGCAACATATTGATGAATTTAAATGAGGAGAGCATAATAAAAGCAAAAAATCAGGCAAAAGAGTGGTTGGAGAGACGCCATACTAAATCAGGGGATATTTTTTGAAGGAAGTGAAACATATTTATATTTTCCAGGAGATTCTTGTGAATGTCGGCGTTAGGCTTATCCCGGGTGTTAGGGCATAATTTGAAAAGATGAGATGGAGAAGAAAAGGCAGCTTTGTGAATATTGTCAAGAAATTTAAGACATGAACATTTTATGCAGGAGAGTTAAAAATGCATTGTTACAACCAAGCTGTGTAATTTCCTTCTGTAAAGACCTGCCCATTTACCAGTAATGATACCTTCTTTCTCTTCTATTTTTGTCCCTTCCTTTAGGAAAAGGAATATATGCTTACTCATTATTTAAAATTCAAAGTCATTTTCCTGTTCTAGTTGCTTTTGTTCCTATCTTTAAAGAAGAATAGACTAGGTACATGTGAAATTTTTATCCCTCTTTTATTTCTGCTTTTCCCAACTATCCAACTTTTTTCCATTAGGAAAAAAAAAATCTACTCTGTTATTCATCAGATCTGTATGGTATCTCTTCTTGGGCTTTCTACATTATATTTCTATAAAAGCAGATGTATTGGGGTTTTTTAAATACTGCCCAGACAAATTATCTACCCTGGCACTAAGTGATTCTGTCACAAACTTTTAAACACAGATCATTGAAGCATTTCAATCTACTTTCATTTTTAAAGCATATTGTATTGGGCAGTTGGACTTCATAACCAAACTATTTATTCCTCCAAATAATGTAGGCTATTCCAACAGGCCACTCTAGGAATCTTTTGCCCCGGTAGCTTCCACAACTGTGCTACTTTGATAATGATTTAATCTCCCATAAAGCTACATTTTAATAGGTGTTTATAGGCACTGCTTATAAAGTATTTCAAGTACTCTCTGAATGGAAACTGTTGGGGGGAAAGTTAACACAGATATTTTCTCCGTCAAGCCACTATATGGACATTCCCACATAAAAGACAGCTGATAGACTATTTGGTGGGTGAATGAAGGTCCATCTCATACCGTGGACCTTCAGAAGCTCCCTTAGAGACCTGGAGGTCACTCCCTGGATGCCTCTGTTCACAGTCATTGATTATGTGCATACTCTATACTGAGTGCTGGGCTGGATGCTGCACAGAGAGGAAATTTGTCTGCCCTGAGCAAAGCTCAAAACCTAGTGGAGGGAAGTGGGTGGAGAGCATGGACGAGTGAGCCACCCCAGCTGGGTACCGTTGTCCCTTGGGAGTGGGACCGAGGCACCCCATGCCTTTGTCTTTACCTCTGGCTCCTCTCCCACCTGGTTGCACTTTCCGTCTCTCTCCAGATGTAGGGATCTGAGATTTTAGTGTCCCTCCTCAGATTGGAGGGGCAGGAGTGGGGCAGGTGTCTCCCCTAGGACCTGGAGCTCAGAGGCAAGCCCCAGCATGAGAAGGTGGTGGAGACCCGTGTGTTGCTCTCTGGCCTTGGCCACACACACATGCCCCTTTGACTCCCCCTGCTTTGTCAGCGCTCTTGCCTCTGACAGCTGCAAAGGGAGCAAGAGTAAGACTGGGTTATTCCCATCTGCCTTGACTTAGGTATAGAATAGAAGCTATCATAAGTGAGTTGAGTTTCCATATTCATTTAGTAAAATTTGTATTACCCACAATGTCACTGAAATACACCCACTGACAGTCGTCACCAGTGCAGTCATTCAAAGTCACTTGAGTGAAAAGGACTTTGGTGTTCTAATCGGGGGATCTAACCATCATTTATAACATTTCTGGGGTAAATGTGTTCTGAGTTTTACCCAGACAGCTTACAAATGAGCTTTGGAAACACAATCCATATGTAAGGAGACTTCCCGTGTTAACATCCGCCATGCTAGGAAAGCCTCAGCTCTGAGCCGGCTACACGCCCCCCGCCTGCAGCTGTGCAGCTGTGAAAAGCAGCACTGCTCGGGGACTTTGAGTTAGATTTCTTGGTGTTCTTTAGGTTCATTATGAGATCTCAGAACCTGCTTACCAGTGCCACTGAGCAAAAGGAAACCTACTTCATATCCTTTAAAAGGTCCTTTTAAATCAAGAGCTTTTATGCAAAAATTAACCTGGCATTTCACACTTGTTGCCTTGTGACTCCCAAGAGAGAAGGGAAGTGGGGAAATGATTTCCAAATACAGTAATAAACTCTTACACATTATTAACTCCTCTTCAGAACAGATGGCATGCAATGGGTTACTTTTCCAAGTAAGGATCCTATTTAAACTATCTTGAGATTTTTTGTTTTGTTTTGTTTTCTGCCAAAGAGATTCCAAGGTAGACAGTAAGGTGATCATGTTGACTAATATTGCCTTTGCTATATGGAAGTAAAAATTCTTAGATTCTAGAGGTGATTGTAAAATAGTCATTTAATAATGCTTGGTGGCACTGTGCTATGTGTGTTGGTAAAATCTTTATGACCCATCCATGCTGTGCATGCAATGACCCATAGGTTCTCAATTCAGAACAGGAAAGGTGTGGACAGCTTTTCTGAGTTGGGGTTTCAGTGTATTTTTTTTTAAGTAATTATTTTTATAATGAGTATGTCTGTGAGCTCTAATACATGTCACTTGCTTGACAGAATGAAGGGCTCTGTGCTTCCATAAGCCATTCACAAGAAGTGAATAAAAGCGTGCTGAGGTCACACTCTACATGGCAGCAAAACAGTGGTTCCTGTGGACTAGGTTAGTCAGCGCCTAGTTCCTGATGGTAGACAGCTGCAGAGGGGAGGGGGCGTTTTCATGGACTCCTTTCTTTAGAGTTTTCCAGCCCTGTCATTTTTTTCTGTTCTCCAGATTGCACATGTTAGAACAGTCTTTCTATATCCAGGAAGGAAAGCAAGCAGTTGACCACATCTTAGAGGGGAAGGAGGGACAGACTATCGTCCCAGGAGGTTCACAGATTCAGGGCTCCCCCTGCTCGGGGTTGGGGGAGCCTTGGCTACGAGCAGGAGTAGTTGACTGACCTTGGCATGTTCTGGTTGGATCATGAGTTGGGGCTTGGAAAGCTGTGCCTCACATCCCCCAGCAGGAATGATGCAGAATTCATGACTTGGTGTCTCAAGACCCTTGTTGCCAAGCATTTGGGCAGTGCTTCCATCTGCAGGATGAACCAAGGAACAGGGATGGTCAGAAGACAAGAGAAGTCAGCCCCTCCACCCCTTGCCTGTTGTTCAGACTGAAGGCTGCATCTAAACCCTCTGGGCCACGCTGTGCTGAACCCCAGGATCAGCAGAATTACAGGCCCAATTTCAGGCTGACTGGAGCTTGCATCTGATGATGGCAAGTACCTACATGTGTCTCTCATTATTCTGTTGCCCTAGGAGATGCTGTTTAAGTTGGCAGATACACTTATTGAAAGCAAAGCTTGTCGCTGGTGAGATTACTGATTTCACCAAAAAAAAAAAAAAAAAGGATCAAATGCCAAGGGAGAGGGAGGGGAGTATGTAGTATTTAAAAGTGTGGTGAAGCCATCAAGTTAACAAGAAAAAGTAGAATAAAATGTGGTTTCAATTTGTTGTACTGGGCTCAAGATGATAATATTTCAATAGTAAACTGCAGGGATGTGTGTGTGTGTGTGTGTGTGTGTGTGCATGTATGCGGTCTCACTCACTCTCTGAATTTCCAAACCTTAGAAGTTATTTAGAAATTCTAATTTGTTTCAGTCTCCAATTCCATATGCTTTTTTTTTTTTTTTTTTTTTTTGTGGTACTAGGGACTGAACCCAGGAGTATTTTACCTCTGAACTACACCCTAATCCCTGTTTTTATATTTTGAAACAGGGTCTCACTAAGTTGCTGAGGCTGGCCTCAAACCTGTGATTATCCTGTCTCAGCCTCCCAAGTACTGTCATTACAAGTGTATGCTACCATGCCCAGCTCACAATTCTATATTCTGATAGTAAGTTAGTAATATCCAAGGACTTTGCTTATTATCAGAACAAAAGTTTACAATTTCTAGGCCAGAGGTCCCCAACCTTTTTGTAGAAAAGAGGTATTTGTTTCTCTGAAGCCTTAAGGCCCAGCGTGTAGGGAAAATACTAAATTACTCATCCTGTCTTATTAGCAATTTTGCTAAGTATAAAACCCCGCTGCCATCCAGTGGTGATTGGCTATACAGCACAGCGGCTGCGAAAATGGCTCTATCTTTTCTCCCACAGCTTCTACCTCTGCTGTTCCAGTTTTGCAGTTTTGCTTTTTTCCAGATGTACCTGCCATGGGTTTTCTGTTTTTTGTTTGTTTGTTTTTTGAAGTGGCTGAGGATAGCACCCAAGGGCTTTGCACATGCTAGGCAAGTACACATCCCCAGCTCCTGCGATGGTGTCTGACATGTAAAAAATGACTGTTTGGCTTAAGAAACTCAGGGTGAATGTGAATTTATTTACCTTGTCCTTCTTTCCTAGCAATACTAATTATCATCTTCTTTGCTCACTTTTTCTCCCCAAATTAGTCATAATATGCATGCTTTTTCCTTGAGTGACTTTGTTACTTTGCCTAAAGAATTAATGCTTAGTGGTATTTCTGCTTGTCATAGTTTTACTTTAAAGCAAGTTTCACTTCTGTCTTTGAATTTCTGCTTTGAGCTGTGGTTTAACAATTTCCTAGCATGCTTCATGACACTTATCCTACATTTCAGACAAAGATTTATGTGTCCCATAGGATCCAAGCTGGACTTGGAGAAAGAGCCAACTAGCAAATGGAATTATTCTGTCTTGTGAAAGGTTCCAGCCTTTTAAAACTAGGCTCTGAGAAATAAAAAACAAATATTCTTGGGAAGAAACTGGGTTTGTGAGTACTTGGCTAGAAATTTTAGGAAAGGAAAGAACATTTCCCCTGGCCTCAGGAGTACATTCAATGTGAAATATTACTGTTTTTAAAAGGGCCAAACTTAAATTTATCTTTGGGTTATTTATTTGACTTGAAAATAAATGGATCTAGTCCTTATAAAAATGTTCAGAATCCTACTTTAAATAAAATGGTATTTTAGTAAGTTAGGCAAGATGCTCCTAACATGAACTATTAATTAAAAGCAGCTGGGACTTCTAGAGGTGTTTGCAAATATCTACCGCGAGTTGGGGGATTGGTGAAATCTGGTACAAGTTAGCTCCAGCTGCACACATTTGCCTTCTTAGAGGTCTTTATGGTAAATGAGACACATGCTTTGTACACACTTTGGTGTAGTCATATTCTCTCAGCACTTGACTAAGCAGGTGGAAAGTTTATTTAGTCAGAAGAATGACTGAAAACAATGGGCCCATCTATATCCACTCCAAGAAAGAGCTATTAAGTATCTTCTTTTTATTTCCCCATGGGTACTATTTTCCTTTGTGCATTTTCATAACCTCCCCAGCTTTGAGGTTGGCCTTCTGGTCATCACAGTGACAAGTAAGCGTGAGCCTTCACACTCGAGTGTGATGTACATCAGCATAGCGGTCAGCATTGGGGCACACTGCCAATGATCTCTCTGTAGGGTCTTCACCAAATAGAAGCTGGACCAGGGAGACTCAATCCTGAGAAACGAAGAATTCCGCATCTGTAACCTAAATATAAACGGTGCAGGTGTCTCATTGTTGTGTATGGTTAGTCCCCTTCTGTTTGTTCTTTCTTGTCATCCATTACAACAGAAAATTGAAAGTATACTGAAAAAAAAAAAAAAATTGAGTCATAGAATTTGAGGTTTGAGAAGGACTGTAGGAATCATCTAGTCCCATTTGCCACCACCACCACCACCACCCCCAAGAAAAGAAAAGAAAATCCAGGGAGAGCCGGGCGTGGTGGCGCACGCTTGTAATCCCAGCATTCGGGAGGCTGAGACCGGAGGATCCAGGTTCGCGGCCAGCCTCAGCTACCTAGTGAGGCACTCCACAACTTAGTGAGACCCAGTTTCAAAATAAAGAATAAAAAATAGGGCTGGGGGTATAGCTTGGAGGTAGAATGCTCCTGGGTTCAATCCCCAGTACCGCAAAAAAAAAAAAGAAAGAAAATCCAGGGAGGATGAAGGATGCAGTGCTAGGATACTGGAGTCTCTTCCTAAAGGAGACATCATCTCAAGGCAGTTTCATCTTGGGCCACTCTATCCAGAAGTGCTCAGCACCTCATGCATGCTAGGTAAGCACTTTCCCATTCAACTATACCATCAACCTCTCAAACAGGTGTCTTTACAAAGACTTTTATTTTAGGGAAGTCTCCAATAAAAAATGACCCTGTTACGGTATGTTCTGGAATATTTGTTTAATGTTTAAATCATTCTTAATCTTGGAGCTGGCTTAAATGGTCTGCTAAGTATTTTAGTCAGTCACCAGTAGAAACTAACTTTTTACAACTTTATTGTGACTCCAGGGAGGTCACCCTTAGAAGTGCTTAGCTAAGTTTTATATCCATAATCATGTGTCTTTTATATCTTAAAATTTTATATAATATAGGGGAGTAGATTATATCAATATACGTTTTTTGTTTTGTTTTGTTTTTTTCTTCTTGTGGCAAACAAAGCAGTGTCTTAAATTAAATCAGGGTTTCCTGAGGCTCTGGAATCTTATTCCTAAATTTTCCACTGGGTAACCTCCAAATCCTGCTCTTGCCTTTGTCCTTAGCTGACACGAGTCAGGCCACGATTTGTTCCCTGGATGGACAAGATGCTGCTCTGAGGCAGCACCTACCGGGGAGAGCCGTGGAGCGGATTAAGTCTGGAATGGCCTGGAATGCGTTTAGTCATTGGGCTGCTCCAGAGCTTTTTAGAGCTTAACTTCTGAGCTTTCTAAATGGGTGATGAAATTTCACAGCGTCTGATTTTCTAAAATTACCAAAGGAGAATTGTTTCAGTCCCCGATTTCCAAAGGACTCTTCTTTTTTTTTTTTAAGTCCTCTCGAAAATTTCGTCAGATGCAGACTTTTCCCTGCCACGAATGTGGAAGGAATAACCTGTTCTTACTGATGAAGGGAAGTTAGCATGTCCAGAAATGAATGGTGAATTCAGGGCTTTTCTGGAGTCTTTGGCGGAATTATTCTTGAGCAAGCTATGTCCAAATAGTGTCATTTTCTGGGGCAGCCTCCAGTGCAGCCCCACCATCTGCTGTAGCAGTGGGATAAACAGATGCCACTTGTTAGCTGCTTCTTCAATGACCCTTATGATCCAGGCATTAATTTAAAGGTATGCCCTACAAAACAGTCTTTGAGGAAAATCGGTCGGTAATTAACAATGGAGGTGGAAGAAAACATTGATGTTTGCTTATAAGAGGCTGTGTCTTCATTTAAGTTGCAGCCTCACTACTTTCATGGCATCTTTTTAGCATTCCATCCTGACTCAGCCTCACAGTGCTAAGGGCAAATCAGAGAGCCCAAGGGAAACATACTGGCCGTCGGTATGAACTGGCCACTCCCTGTGCAGCACTGGAATTCTGCTGTCGTTCATAGTTATCATGGAAAGAGATTACAACATGCAGAGTCATAATGTTATGTCATTTGGAGCATTAGGCTTTGTGATTATTTGGGGCTTTGATCTGCAAGACATTTCACATTGACATACTGGTAATACATATATCTTCACAAACCACAAATGCCTGGGCCTTGCAGGTGGAGCAGCTGAGTGCCTTGCAGTGTGGTTTTATTATTTCTCCGAAGCGCCTGCTCACAAGGAGCAGGACCCTGAACTCATAAGGGTGGATTCACAGAAGTCTTTAAGACCAAGTATCTGTTGATTCAAAATAGTACAGAGTTCAAAGCAACTTTGATTTCCCCAACTAGATGTTTTTTTCTGTACTTTAATGAAAACAGCCTGAATTCAGTTATTATCTCAGTTCTTTCTCCACTTTGACCACCCCACTCTGCTTTTCTTTTTAACTGGTTGTTGTTTTTCTTTTGAGGTTCTTTTTTTTAAAAAGTATAAAAACATTTTGTAATCTTTTAAGTAATATATACACACAAGGTATCATTGCTCTGTTCCTTTCTGTCTAAGCACCAACAGTGCTCATGGCTGGGTATCCTGACTGATCATCTGGTCTCAGCTGTGCAAAATGGACTGGCTATTTTAATGATCTTGATCAGACCCATTCCAGGGACCCATCCACGGCAGAGTACTGAAGAGCCATATATGCAGACATTTTTTTCAGGGAAGTTTATACTTGAAATTCTACAAGTAGGAGGATTTTGCTTGAGGCCCTGTTAAAATCAACCACCTCTCCGTGACACAACACATACAGCTCTGTTGTACCTTTCATTTGATTTCTTCCACATCAGCATGATTGAGCTTCCCAGACCCTTTCAGGGAGGCTGGCTTTGGGTAGGGAAAGATGAGAGAACCCTCGAAGCACTAGGAGTCTCAAGATTGGCGAGGATGCTCAGCAGGAGAGGGAGGTGATGAAGGAAGGAAAATATTGCCGGATTGGGAAAGAATGGTCAGACACTCAAGGCGAGCCTCAAGTCCTTCAGTTTTGCTGGGCCTGGCCCTGTTGAGCATTCGTGCATTCACCAGGCCAGTTAGAGCTTGGTGGCCCCGCAAGTGTGTGCAGCAGGGCGGGTGCATTAGTATTTGTTCTATGGCACAGAGCAACCTCCATAGGTTATGGCCAGTCCAGTGAGAGGGCAGACATTCTTCATGGCGGCCTCCTTGGCCAGAGCAGTGATGTGTCCCTCGGGGACCCAGGATGCTGCATGGTCCAGTCTGAGGTGGGGACAATGGGAGAGGTGAGAGCTCTGTGCCCAGCCAGGCCCGGTGTACTCCACATCCTGTGGGGGTTCCCCTCTAACATTTTGAACTACAGGAGCAAGTAAAGGGGTTCATAACTCAAGGAAACGTGGACAGGTAGTCTATAGGAGCTGCCTTAGGAGAAGCCACAGAGTTTCCTCCGCCCACACATCTCACCCTCCTGCCTACCAGGAAGCCTGCGGCAAGGTGAGTGTCACTGGAGGAGTAACCCAGCCACGCAGGCCTGATGATCAGGACTTAATGCTGGTCTATTCGCCCCTGTGGTGTGGTAGTCCTGACACATGGGGATGGCTACACTTTGAATGTGTTCTGTTTTGCTGAGACTTTTATTCCCATGCTGCAAAATTATGTTTTTCTTCCTTTGTTGGACAATTTTGGAGAATAGATTAATTCACATTTTCAAACATTCACTGTATCTTAGTATTCCCCCCTCCCCCAGAAACTCATCTCCAAAGGATATTATACATCTGTAATATGAATTCCCTGTTCTCTCCTAGTTATCTTTTCAAACATTCACTGCATATAGTGTCTGTTACCCAGGAACTGACATTTTCGAAGGAGATTCCCTTGTGGATAGTAGAATACCCTGTTCTTTTCTTGTTGTCTTTCCTGGATAATATTTTTTGATTCAGTAATCTTTTAGAAATCTAGAATGTTACAGTGTGATTTGGGCTGGAAACCCTTTGCCACTTTCAGTTTCTGCCTCCCAAACAGTGTCTCACACTCAGAGAAAACAATGGCAGTTTGCCTTCCTAAAGGAAACTTCTGGATCCAAAGTGGGAGCAGATATCTGAACTGTGAAAGTCATTGTTTCTGAGTCGCGTCGGTGAAGAGCTGGATTGAGGCATCACAGACCTTCTGACAGAGCTCAGACAGCACAGCCACCTGATATAAGAAACCCAACATTTGACAGCACAGGGTGTTACTGAGATTGCTCCAGTCCCCTCCACAGCCTTCTTTTAGCAGGAGTTTGAAGCCCGGAAAGGACTTAATATTGTAACCAACACAGATGAAAAAAATAGTTTCTACATTTTTATAAGAATGGATTCACTAACATATGTGTTCTGGAAAGAGGATGTAATACAGGTGGAATTTGAGGGTGCTGTGGTATACAAACATACCCCACTGGACAATCTCACCAAGAAGAAAGGTGGTACCTAAGGTGCTTGCCTCTGCCTCCCACGCTAGGGAGACATTTCTACTTCTGCCCTTTTTATTGTTAACTTCGGTTCATTTGTAGCCGGTATTGGACATGTTAATGAGCCCTAATTTTATAAATGGAATTATTGCAGCTTGTACTGTCCAGATGTGAACCTAAGCAGACATTGGGTTTTCCAACTTAATAGCTGAACTGTGCCAGTCTTTCCCTGGTAATTGAACCTTCTGTCATCTGTAGTCAGCAGACAGTCTGGAACAGGAAGCACACAGACACACTTCATGCTCATTTTAAGGAGAGCCGGGAGCAGATGGAGAGCCATCAGATGCACTGGTTTTATTAATCACGCCATTTCTGAAGAGCTAGCTCTATAGGCCTGCCTAATGTGCTGACCCCATGCCGAACACTGTGACAAACACTAAGATACCCGATTCCTAGATTCCAGCAGGTTCTTAGCATGTGACAGACACTGTAGGTGCCCCAGCTCCAAGTCAGTCAACTCAGACTAAATTCTTCCACACAAAAGGGCCAAGCCGTTTTTACTCATTATGTGAAAATGGTGAAAGGTCACAGGACTTGTTTGACCCTCTCTGGAGAGAGGGATATGCCTCCTCTCTTGTATGTCTTTATCATTTTGATCTCAAAGCCAACACATTCTCCAGATAACCAAATAACACTGAGGAAAAGCAGAAGACTCTGCAAAAGCCATGTTGCCAGTGCAGGGCCCTCCAGCCACATGCAAATGCCACAAGAGCCCTGGAAACGTGACCATTGCATGTTGATATTTGCGATGAGTGTGACATAAAGCAGAAAAGAAGTCTGCAAAACTTAGGCTGATGATTACATGTTGAAATGATATTGTTTTGGATACATAGGATTAAATGAAAGATTAAATTTTGTTTCTTTTTTTAAACTTTGTAATGTGGCTGCAAGAAAATATGAAGTTACATGTATGGCTTATGTTTGGACTCCACTGTTTCCAGAGCACTGAGTCATTCTCCTTCTGAATTCCTGGTCTCTATTTGGTAGCTTCTTTGTATGATCTGTTTGATTTCTTTTCATGCATATTCGTGTTTTCCAAAATGAATGGTCAGGTGGTAGAAGACAGGACTATGGATATAGTTGGTCTCATATGTTCTCACGATAGGAGGAGGGTTGAGGAAGAGGGTTGACTGTCACCATGACTGGAGGGTTCTGTTCTCACCTGAAGGCCATAAATCAGAAACATCATTGAAAATGTTATTTTCCCAAGAATTGAAGAACTGCATGTAAGTTACTCACAGAGGAATGGATAAACTTTCAAAGATTAAGGGTTTGGGGAAAAGTTTCCTCTGAGTGTCCTGACTTCTAAGTATCCACATTTACCTATCTTATCACCTGTCTTATCTTATTTGTACCCCCTGGCTGTAGATCAGGAGGTAATTTTATACCCCCTACCAATCTTGTAGATCCCAGCAGTACAATGCATGCATTGGTCAAAAATCTAAAAATAACAAAACACATTGCATTTATAAGTGATTTAGTTTATGAAAATCAAGAGAGGAGAAAGAAAGAAATCAAACTTGAAGTAGAAAGAGGAGGGCTCTTAGATCCACACAAACATGGATTATAATCTCTGCTCTGCAAAACACTAGTCAGGTGACCTTGATATAGTCTCCTAATGTCTCGGAGACTCTTTCCCAAGTGCAAAATGAGGTCGATGTACTTCACGAGGCTGGGTGTCAGGACAGGAAGAAGAGCCCAAAGTGTATAGTGTTGTGTCTGGGCCAGTGACTGTCCCTCTCCCTCCCTCCCTTGCCTGGCCAGCTTCCTGTTGTTCTGGTCTCCTCCCCTCCCCAAATCATGATGCATAGAAACCCAGTGGAAGTCACTCTCTCTGATGTGTTGCAGTCATGACTTTGAAATGCATTTAAGAACATGGACTTAGTTGTCTTCTGTTAGGTCCACAAACAGAAGGCAAAGGAAGTTTTCAGTCCTTTTTGGATTTCCTTCTCATTCTGGCAAAGTGGAAATGTATACCTAACTTGAAAACACTACTTTAACCCCCATGCCCCAGGTTAGAAGTTATATAAGTAAACTTTGCCATTCTCCCATGTACTGAACTTCATTCATCTCCCTGCCTCCCCCACCCCACAAGACTTGAAGTCTCGTGCTTGGCACTGACTCCAGCCATCCTCCAGGTACCTCTGATTTTTTGCCAGAGTGGCAATCACATGGGAGCTAAGGAAAACATAGAGTTATATTTTAAATAATTCATGATTACATGTAAATTTAAACATTATACATTGGCCAGGTGCTTTCCTTAACTCCCTTTCCAAATCATAGAATTTAAGAAACAGGAACTATTTTAGAACATCTGGGTAAACCTTGACCACTTCACTGATGTGCAGGGAGGCCCAGAGATACTGCATGTTTTGCCCAAAGTTACTCAATGTGTTGTTGGCAAAGAAGTCTAGAACACATTCCTTACCTATTGTCTCATTTTTTCCCCCTACTACTGTATAGTGGCTTTTCAGTAGTTTACTACTGGATATAGTGACAGTCATGGCTAGGTAGACATTTAATCATACTTGAAAAAAAAGTCATGGAAAGGACACAATTATGCTGTAAATGTCTTCCTGGTTTCTCTATGGGTTACATCAAACAGCCCCAAAGACTAATTGATGGACAAAAATGTGTCCTTAGAAGGCTAATGCAAAACTGGCCAACAGGGGGAAACCTAACACAGCCTTTTGGATTCATTCTCTTAACTTTAACCCCTTTTAAAAAAAAAATTACCCAAGCTCCTATTGGAGCCAACAAAAGACATCTGTTGTTTTATTTATAGCTACAATTTCTAAGAAGCATATTCTATAGCAGATGAAAAAGTAGTTGACAGCTCATAATTCATAAAGTTACTGAGGCCTAATCTGATAGAACAAAATGTACAAAACTCCCTCCTGCGGTTCAAGCCCTATCACTTCCCTTTCAACCGAAGAGAGAAGTGAAGCATAGATTGTTAGGGTCATTAAAGAAGTAGCCACTGAGATGATAATGCAGAGAGGAATACCCCGCAGGGATAGCGATTGCTTCTGCCTCTGGGCGCCACCAGCCTGAGTCACCCCTACTTTTTCATTAACAACATGGCAGGTATTTCCGTTCTAGGAAACCAACCTTCTCCTTACAATCTCACTCTCAGCCAGGAAGCTTCAGCAGTGGCTTAGCTACAGGTTGTTACCAACCTCCTTCCATCAAGAATCTAAAGTGTTGATTGAAATTGCTGATCCGATAGTTCCCTGAGTCTAGCTTTAATCTTTCACTTCACTCCTTTTCTTTCACCGCTTGCCTCTAGTTTCTGTTGACACAAACACTTTGTCCTATTGACTTCTGAGCAATTATTAGAATATTCCCACACCTCAAATATCACATCTGTATTTATTAACTTATTTCTGAGACTCTTTTATGGAACATAGACGTAATCGATGTTATTTTATATTTTGCTTAAGTTCTTATCTATAGCACTTCCTGTTTATTGCAGTTGAGGAGAAAAGATTGGTTGGGCACAAATAACTCTCCATAGCATAATACTATTTATAACCCTGAGCTTTTTAAAAATAATCTAATCATATATATGGTCTAACTTTTCCTCAGATTGACTCATATAAAATTCTTAAAAATCATAACCATAATAAATCCATTAATTTCTTAGCTGAGAGGTGAATCTCTTTTGCCTAATGATCATGTTGCACTGTGAGATATGAGACTTTATTAGCCCAACAGAATTAATCACCTCTGTTTGAGGTAGTGAAAGTATATTGCTTCATTTCTTTTTTTTTTAAGACTGATTCTTCACATAATTATTAAGGGGAGGGCCATGTTTATTTTGTCCTCAAAATTGCTATCCTTTATTATATAGAGATAGCTTAGGCTTCTATCAGTGATTTATAAAAACTTTGTTAATAAAAAAATTGACTAAACACTATCCTATTTTCTGATGTATTTCTTCTGCATTACCTGGCAGGAAGTTTTCTGTTCAATATTTTCAGGCCTCTTGGCTTTCTGGCCTTGGTTTTCTTTTTTTCACAATTCTACTCCCAGTTCATTTCTTGCCTTTTCATTTCCTTCTGATCCTGGGCACTTTAACTCCTTTCACATATTTATTAAGCATACCTGACTAAGATTTCATTTAGAGATCCTTGGAAATGTAAATTTTAAAATATATATTATAGCTGAGTGTAGTGGTGCACCTATGTAATCCTAGTACTTGAGAGGCTGAGACAGGAGGATCACATACTCAAGGCCAGCCTCAGCAACTTAGCAAGACCTGTTTAGAAGTAAAAAATAGAAATAGGATTGGGGGTATAGCTCAGAGGTAGAACACTCCAAAGTTCCATCCCCAATAACCACCCCCCCATGTATGTGTATACATTTATATATATTATAAAAAAATTATCTGCTGGGCCCTTTCCCCACCTGATGATTAACCAGAAGAGTCCACTGTACCTTGCAGAAAGTGATAAGTTGGCCAGTTATTTTTTGATGAATAAGAACCATTACATCCTTGGGGAAGAATGTGCTTAGTTTAGCCTTATGAGAAAATATTTAATAAATGCTGTCCTGAAAATATTTAGGCTGGCTGAGTGGGCTGGCCACAGTCCAATCCCCATACGGCAGAGGTGATAACGAGAAGCTGGCCCGCCAGCCCAAGCTCAAGTTGAACAGACGTGCCACTTGTCCCCGGGGTTGTAGCTGTCACCAAGTGCATTTCCATTGGTATCCTGCAGACATGTTTCAACCTCTGCTCTTGGCGTTTTAACCCCAGGATGGCATCTTGTGGTATATCAGCCTGAGGAGACCATCACCTTCATATAGTGGGTAAGGTCAACTCGGAAGTCTTTCAGTCCTCACAATCCCAGCTTTGCTGTTTACTGCTAGCACGACTTTAGGTAAATTGCTAAACTCTTCTTAGTCTGAGTTTCTTCATCTGCACAACAGGGACACTTAAGCTTCACATGGTCCTGCAGATTAAATGAGATAAAACACTGAGCATAGCTTCCAAGGTAGACACATGGGGATCCTCAGTGGCATTACTTGTAATCAACCTTTCTCCCATTTCCTGTTCATCTCTACCTTCTCCCCCTACCACACTCCAAATGTGAAGAGTCTAGTCCTGGGCTTTAGTGTACTGTGGGGCCTTGGGCAAGTTGTGGCTCATGCCATCCTTTCCCACATGGCAGTACCCAGATGTGCAGAGCAGCCCAGAGCTCTACTCTTCAACTCTCTGTTGATGGCTAATTAAGTAGGATGTCAGATCTGCTGCAGTGTGACAGCCATGCCCTCTGCTCAGCATCTCCTGCCAACACAAGTTTAGTTGTTTGGCCTCTGGGGTCCAGTCCGTGAAGCCCAGGACATGTAGGCAAAAGCTATCAATAAGAATGTTAATCACTGAGATTCTGTCTCCCTGTGATACGGATTTTCTCTCTGTCACTGGTGGGCTGGTCTTCAATCTGTGCTACTTGAAGTGTGGTCCATCAATCAGCAGTGTAGACATCACCTGGGAGCTTGTAGGAAATGCAGGAATCCAGACGCCACCACAGACCTCGTGAGTCAGGTTTAATTTTATATAGATGGAAGTTTGGGAAGCACTATCCTAAACGACTGCCAGTGGGGATATTCTGACATTCAAAGGGTATTACTAAATACCTATAGAATTTGTGTTTGTGTTGACTTTTTCTAGACAAGTTGTGTTTTGTTTTCCTGGTCTTTGGGTGCAGTTTGATGTACTATCTCAGGTTACCACAGCAGAACGTCACCAACTGGATGCGTCAGTAACAGAACTGTATTTCCCGTTGTTCTGGAGGCTGGAAGTATGAGGTCAGGGTACAAGTGTGGTTGGGTTCTGGTGAGGGCTCTCTTCATGGCCTCTAGATGGTCACCTCCTTGCTGAGTCCTCACATGGGAAGGATGGAGAGCAAGGTCTCTAATGTCTCTTCTTACAAGGGCACAGATCCCATCACAAGAACGCCAGGCCACTTCATCTAAACTCAGTTACTTCCCAAAGACTTTGTCTCCAAATATTGCTCTGGGTTGTAAGGCCACAACATATGAATTGTGAGGGGGGCACAATTCAGTCCACAGGAACTGATTTCTGTACCTTACCTTGAAATACATTTAAAAAAAAAAAAAAGATGAATTGCTAGATATCTGTCAGACTTCTGACAAAGTGTTTATTGTAGAATCTAGGTAGAAGATGTATGGGGATTCACTGAACAGTTCTTTCAACTTTCAATATGCTTTAAACTGTCAGAGAAACCCCCACCCCCACCCTGCTGTGCTATCTCTGTGCTTGTCAGAATGGATTGTGGTGGTCCATTGTGCCTCTGATTTCCATCCAGGTTATCTTTAAACTGCCTGTTCTGTTTAGCTGGATCAGTCTGCCTCTTTGGCAGTTCCTCTCTCTCCTCAAATTCAGTCTCCTCCATCAGCCAATGCCTGCTGGCTGCATTGCTAGAGAGGTTCCAGCCTGGACCCAACACCTCCTCTGGGCTCCAGCTTCACCAGCTGCATCTTCCTCAGTCCCTCTCCTTAACCATTCCTTCTCCAGACCAGGAAATCCTTCAATTGCTTGTGACATCAGAGCTCTCCAGTTACATTTTAAGATCCTGCTTCATTATGTTTAAGCATTTCTAACATTATATTTTATAACTTTGACTCCGAAATTTATTACCAAATACGTGTGGTAGAGAAGAAAGTGTCTCTGCCCCCAACTAGGGACTATGAGACTCTCCTGGAAGGCCCCTACCTCCCTCTGCCATCCTCAGGGATTCCCATGGCCTTGCTGTTTCTAATGATGATCTGCATGTCAAAATACTTCATAGCGAAGGACAATATTGATTTTCTTATTTGAAGAAGGGAAAATAAAAACTGATATTGCTTAACTTGGACCCATCAGAATGGCTGTTCCTTTATAGTATGGGATTAAGCAGCAGATATCCCTGTGTTGCATAACACCCTTATTGTAATTACCCTTTAAATTAGGGCATGTTGGTGGGAATATTTAGGGAAGGAAATCATAGGTTACTTGACTGGGTCTTCTGTGTCCTGACGGACTGAAGACAGAACCAAGTTGAACTCATGGACACAACTTAGGATCTTTGTGACATCAGCCAAATGGCTTAACTTCTCCTAGCTTTAGTCTCCTTGCCTTTAAATCAAGGATAATAAAGGCTATATATCTTTGAACTGCTATGAAAAATAAAAGCATGTCTGTAAAATAGTGTGATGTGGCTTCTAGTTGGTGTACAGTAATAGCCATTCATTCATTCACTAAACAAACTGCAGGTGCCCACTGTGTGTATGACAAGAGACTTTCCCTTCTTTCTGTCCTTTTTGAGGCATCTGGGTGATGTTTCATATTCAATCTTTCTGAGCCAGCAGACCAGAAGACCATCTTCTCTTATGAATCATTGGGCTCTGAAATCCCTCCGACTCAACTAAGAATTGTTTTCTGGATGAGAGAGAGGGGAGTCCCCTTCTTCCCCATTTACCTCCTGCCCAGCATTTTGATTTGCCGTATACCAGAAGTTATCATCTTTAAATCAGACTCCAATTTAGGTGATAAGAATCCCAGTTAATTAGGCTGCCTGTCAAAGATTAATGTAATCTTGCATTTCAGCGATTTCTTCACTCCAAGGCTGTAGCAGAGGCCATCAGAAGCAAGGCTGTAATGTCTGCTTAGGCCTAATAAGAAGATCCTTGCCTGCTGTTTATTTCTGATGCCAATCTGTCGTCTGGGAATAAAACTAAACGGACAGAGAGTCTTACATCCCTGTCATTTGTTTTTAAGCTGTGAAGCAGACGAGATAAGTGGGAGAAGATAGACTTGGAGATATTAAAGACTAATTAGTTTAGGGTATCTGAAAAGATTTGCAGATTTCTACTTTAAATCCGTTGGCAACCCTTTTAATTCCCTCCTACTAGTTATCTCTGATAATGATGCAGTTGTGGCTGAAAATTCATTTTCACATCTATCCTTTGACCAGCATTTTCAGTTGCTCATATTTTTTCCTCTCTTCTCCTCCTCTTCCAAAACTGTCCTCATTTCTGCCAAATTTAATACAATTTATTACACAGTTAACACAACTTCATTTTTTCCTTCACATTCAGAAAACAAGTCTAACAACTCAAATAGATTAGTATTATTGGTATTACTTCTCTTATTGGGAAAAGGTGTGATAAATTGAAGATGATATGATTTTGGGGGTTGACTTATGGAAAAATATTGAGTATTATTTAGAGGCAGAATGTTAATGTCTACTTTATTAAATATGCTTCTAGCTTGCTACCTTTAAAAAGGATTGAGAAAACTCTCACTGTCTTAACTATAATAGTTTCTGGTCTTAAATTTGCTATTGTGAGTGAATGTTTCAAAACTTTGTTAACAATAATAATAATAATGAAGATTACATGAATAATTTCTAGCAATAATGATTGTGTTTTCTACGTACTGGACACTATACTAATTAGTCACTTAATCTTATTTCTTCATGTAATTCCCATTTTGCAGATGAAAAAAAACAGGTCCAAGCTAATTAAATTGACCAAGATTACACTCAGGAGTAAAACAAGAATGAAAATCCAGGCCACTTTGGCTTTAATCCTATGCTTTTAATAACTTCTGAATACTGATTAAACAAGTGTGTAACAAAAACGAGGAATCTATATTTCATTTTTTGCTTTGTTTTTTTTGGTTTTTAGCATCATCGTCTTAGAGAACACAGGCTAGTGTTTGTTGTAGTGTTGCCCATAGAACTTAAGAAGTTTAAAGTTCAGAGCATTAACTTTTACAGGTAGAAAGTATGAATATGCTTATGAGGCTTATTTAGGAAAAGACTTGACATTTGTTTGATTTTCACCCACCAGAATGTAGTTTTTCACTTGGAGTTATGAGATTGTTTCAGACACAGATAGTGTTTTCATTCAGTAGCAATTAGTAGACAGACTACCACCTTGTTTTAATACTGATCCACATTTGCATATATTCTTTCTTTTCTGTATATTTTATGTTGCCCTTTTGAAATGAAGTGGCAGTTTTCACACACTTCCAAGCTGCTTCCCTCGCTAATGAAATATTTGGCTTGAGCAGTCTCTGGAGTCCCAGTGTTTCAGCTTAAACTTTCCACTTGGCCCTGCCAGGCACTAACTTTAAAATGTCTCTTTTTTTTTTTTTTTTTTTTTAAATGGAGAACGCCTCCAAAAGGTGCAGCTGTGTGCTGGTTTCATCTTGCACTTCATAGCGGTGTTGGCACCGCTTAGTGCAAAGAATGCCACTGTCTCCCACACCGCTGTGCCCAAGGACTGTTGAGGCCTGTCCATGTTAGTGGTTTGGAAAGGGCTTAAGTTTGAAGAGAAGGCTCTCTTCTGTTCCATGTGATTGGCTGTCACCAGGCAAAGAGGGGAAAATGCAGCTTCTGATGTATCATCAAAAGTTCTTTCTATGACCTGAGACACCTGGATCATCAAGGTTCTTGTCCATGTTGAAGACGGACAGATTCCTCCTTTCTTTTGAAATAATGTGTGTTTTGGATTCCATCTTTAGATCTTTCAGCTCTTCCTTCTTCATTTCTTTCTCGTTACACAATACTGATTTCTTCTGATGACAAGTGATTCAGCTAATTGAAAAACAGGGATTGGATTGTAGTAGAGGAATCTACAAATCCTCCTGGATTCTTAAGAGTGAACTTTCTTCTGCGAACTTAGTGTAGCTTCAAAACCAGAATACATTCCTTGTCAGATACAAAAATCTTGCTGGAAGATGAAATCTAATGAGAATTTATATGTAAATTTTAGAAGGATCATGCTCTGTTAATTTGTGTTTTGATTACTGACTCCATCCTGTATATTCTATATTTAAAAAATTGTTTAGTTCCATTATGTTTTGGTTTATCAAACCATATGATGTGATGCTTTATCATGGATCTGTCAAAGAACAACTTAAGTTAGGTAATTTCTGGCAATTGTTATATCCTGTTGGAATCTAAAAAATGAAATCTAACAAAAAATATTGACATTGTGTATTTAATGGAATTAAAGGAATGGTTGGTTTTAAGATTATTGTAAAAATTTAACTTATTTTGTTTTAGAAATACCTTTCAGAGTTTTAATGGTAATTAATCCTGTTGTCCAAAATAGATGACATGAACTTGAAAACTTCTTGGGTAAGGCTTCCATATTCCTATGTCTAAATATTTCAAAAGGGAGAACTAGATTGAATCACAGATGGTGTATGAAGGAATAGGAAATCCTGGAATTTTTAAAAATCATCTCTTCTTGTAAATTTTATTTTTTAAAACTCTCATTTTAAAATCTTGATCTACTGTAATGATTCATATCTTTTAGCAATAAAGCTTTTTTCAATATTAAAAATTCAGTGGGAAATCCACTAAATACATTTAAAAAGAAGTGCTTATGCATCCTACTTTATGTGTGTGGTTTCTTACTCTTTTTAAAATAATCTGATGTGTATTTCGAGAAAAGTCCCAGTGTGCTGTGTTACCTGGTAGCCATTATAATGCTTTTCACAACTCCATCTGACACCAGATGAGTAAAACAAATGACATTTTGTGGCACAGGATAACTGCAGGTAAACAAAAATGTTTTTACCAAAGACATGGGAAGGACAAAGGAAAGAAAGAAGCTTTTGCTTTTTAAAATTTTTTAGCTCAAGTGAAGAGAGAGAGAGATGGAAACCCTTTTATATGTAGCATTTGCCAACCCAGCAATATAACAACTGTTGGGTGCATATTTCAATCACAATTAGATGAAATCTTTAATTATCATTTAATTTAACTTTCATATTTGCCTGCAGAAATGATCATGTTGATAAGATTCTGGAAGGAGATAAACTTTTATTAAGCAATTCCATTTTCAGTGCCAGCATTGAAGTTGTTTTTTTTTTAAGGAAAAAAAAAAAAAAAAAGCCTGTATTATTTATGAGGGAACAGAAAGAGGAATTGGCATACTAGTTGCATGTGTGTTATGTGAGTATGTGTGTTATGTATTTACCATTTCATCTTTAGCTTTTTAAGCTTGGGGGGTATGCTAAGAACTATTGGTTTGGGAGGGTGAGTGAATTCTAATTGACAGCATTTCTCTATATCATTCCTCTCTCTTTTTATTTCCCTTCTATTGCATATGCTGGTAAGATAATGTTCATTTTGTTCAGTGTAGATGTTTCTTTATGGGAGAGTTTTTGTGAGCAAACATCCACTTAGGCCAGGGGATATAGTTTATAGTTTATCAGATAGAACGGAATGGGGTGTTCTTTCATATTACAGTAATTTTTTTTTTT
>PVLC010022280.1:0-26943 GCA_004027655.1 Graphiurus murinus | reverse complement strand
CAAGGCGTTGCACAAACGATAACAAACACAGTGCTGAGGTCGTCTTTCCAAATAGTGCTTTTCCTACAAACTTCCAATAACCCCTCTCTCTAGCAACCCGTCTTCCACTAGTAACCCACAAACTTTCTTCCCAGGACTTCCCCAGCAACCCGGCCAACCTCTTCCCAACCGCTTCTTCTTCCCAACCAATTCCTCCCAGCAACTTCCCAGCCCAGCAACTTCCCAACCAGCCTTTCCCCAGCAGCTCTTTCAGCCGCACTTTCAGCCGCGCTTCCTCTATGCGAGAGGTGGAGGCTTTTATACCTGCACCGGCCTAAGCCACGAGGTGTCTCATACAGCTCTAACCTGGCCCGGCCACGAGTCGGGCGTGCTGGTGCATGCGCTCTGGCGTGGCACAGCCCTAGAATGTTATTCACCTGCAGCTGCTTCTGGCACTCTGCCAGGCGCCATCTAGAGGCGAGGTCTAGCCCGCGGAACTAGGCCCCCGACACTATTTTATTTCATTTTTAAAAAAAATTTGAAACAGGATCTCACTAGGTTGCTGACAGTCTCACTAAGTTGCTGAGGCTGATCTCAAACCTGCGATCCTCCTGTCTCAGCCTCCCAAGTACTGGGATTACAAATGTGCATCACCATGCCCAGCTTTTTCACTTTTTTAAAATCTTTGTTTGTTTTGTGTGTGGGGGGTGAAATCTTAAATTGTGGTGGACTCTTCCCTAGGTAACCTTAGTAGCTCCAAGCAGGGAAGTGACAGGTTGTAATTACTGCCCTGGGAAAACATTTGCCAGAGGAGCACAGATAAAAATGGCCGCGGCATCCACGGGGGTGAGGGCCAAGCACGCTTGGGAAGAGACGACCGCAACAGCGGGACGGATTTCAGGGGAGCCAGGCACGGTTTTCTTTTTCTTTTCTTTCTTTTTTTTTGGTGGTGGGGGTTACTGGAGATTGAACCCAGGGGCATTCTACCTCTGAACAACACCCCCAGCCCTTCTTATTTTTTATTTTGAAACAGGGTCTCACTAAGTTGCTGAAGCTGGCATAAAACCTGCAATCCTCCTGTCTCACCCTCCCAAGTACTGGGATTACAGGCTTATGCCACCACATCAGGCATTTTATATATATATACACATATATATACACATATATATGTATATATGTTTATATATGTTCATATTTGTTTACATATGTGTATATAAATATATATATAAATAAATATATATATATATATATATAATTTTGTTGTGTGGTGCTGGGGATTGAACCCATGGACATTCTACCTCTAACTACATCCCTACCCTATTTTATTTTTTATTTTGAAACAGGGTCTCTCTAAGTTGCTTGACAGCTTTACTATATTGCTGAGGCTGGCCTCGAACCTGTGATCCTCCTGTCTCAGCCTCCCAAGAACTGAGATTATAGGTGTGTGCCACCACGCCCAGCTTCAGACATGTTTTAACAGGTGTATGTAATCACATTCATAAAGACAGAAAAGCTCAGGTCCAATAAGGAGGGATCTGTCGAGCCATCTGCTGTCAAGGGGAATCCCACCCAGCCAATAGAAACAGTGCACACGCGTGCATCTGCTCATTCACACGTGAAGATGCGCACGAAATGTTAGTAAGTAAAAAAAGCAGGTAGCAGAAGAGTATTTAGGTCTGTGTGTGTGTGTGTGTGCGTGCGCGTTATTGGGGCTTGAACCCAGGGCCATTCCTCTGAGCTACACCCCCAGCCCTTTTTTTTTTTTTTTTTTTTTTGTGGTACTGGGGATTGAACTCAGGGGCAATCTACCTCCGAGATATACCCCCCAGGCCTATTTTTTATTCTTTATTTGGAAACAGGGTCTCACTAAGTTGCGGAGTGCCTCACTAGGTAGCTGAGGCTGGCCTCGAATCCGGATCCTCCGGTCTCAGCCTCCCAAATGCTGGGATTACAAGCGTGCGCCACCACGCCCGGCTACCCCCAGCCCTTTCTATTCTCTATGTTGAAACAGGGTCTGGCCTTGAAGCTTCGATCCTCCTGTCTCAGGTTCCCAAGCACTGGAATTATAAGCATGCACCACCAAGCCTCACTTTTTATTTTTGTTTTTGTGGTGCTGGGGATTGAACCCTGGAGGTGGGGACTCTACCTCTGAGCTACACTCCCAGCCCTATTTTATTTTTTATTTGGAAACAGGGTTGCCAAGGCTGTCCTCTGTCTCAGCCTCCCAAGTACTGGAATTACAGGCGCACACCACCACGCCCTGCTGCACTACTTCTTCTTTTTTTTTTTTTTTTTGCGGTACTGGGGATGGAAATCAGGGACATTCTACCTCCGAGCTATACCCCCAGCCCTATTTTGTATTCTTTATTTTGAAACCGAGTCTCACTAAGTTGTGGAGGGCCTCACTAGGTAGCTGAGGCTGACCGTGAACCCGGATCCTCCCGTCTTAGCCTTCCAAATGCTGGGATTACAAGCGTGTGCCACCACGCCCAGCTTTTTTTTAAATTTTTAAAACAGCGTCTCACTAAGTTGCCATGGGTCTCACTACATTGTGGAGGCTGGCTTTGAACCTTTGATCCTCCTGTCTCAGCCTCCCAAGTGACTCCCACCCAGCACTTTCTATTTTTTATTTTGAAACAGGATCTTGCTAGGTTGCTGAGAGTCTTGCTAAGTTGCTGCGGCTGTCCTCGAACCTGCAATCCTCCTGTCTTCATTAATTTTTGTTGTTGGTGTGTGTGTGTGTGTGTGTGTGTGTGTGTGTGTGTGTTAGTTATTGGGGATTAAACCCAGGGACATTCTATCTCTGAGCTACACCTCTAACCCTATTTTATGTTTTTTATTTTGAAAGAGAGTGTCAGCCGGGCGTGGTGGCACACGCTTGTAATCCCAGCATTCGGGAGGCTGAGACAGGAGGATCCGGGTTCGCGGCCAGCCTCAGCTACTTAGTAAGGCACTCCGCAACTTAGTGAGACCCTGTTTCAAAATAAAGAATAAAAAATAGGGCTTGGGGTATAGCTTGGAGGTAGAATGCCCCTGGGTTCAATCCCCAGTACCGCAAAAAAACAAAAAAACAAACAAACAAAAAGAAACAGAGTGTCACTAAGTTGCGGAGGGCCTCACTAAGTTATCAAGGCCTCCAGTCCTCCTGCCTCAACCACAAGTGCAGAGAGCCCAGGTGAGCGCCACTGTGACCAGCTGTGTACATTTAATGTTAAGGGGAGCAAACATGTCCAGTCCCAAGTGCTCCAGGAGTCCAGAGAACAAAAGCTAGAGAGGTGAGACACATCGGATGAGGCACAGTCTGGTCCCCAAAGCAGCGTGCCTGCACTAACTGCTCTGAAGGTGTTGGATTTGAACCTCCTCCTGAGCCAGTCATGGATCCAGAGCAGCGATCCTGCAGCTCGAGCCGAAGCGCGCTGGGGACAGCTGCTGGGCGCCAGGGAACTGGGCATCCACCAGCCAGCACGAGAGCCGGGCGTGGTGGCTCACGATTGTCATCCCAGTACTTGGGAGGCAGAGACAGGAGAATCCGGGTTCGCGGCCAGCCTCAGCTACTTAGTGAGGCTCTCTGCAACTTAGTGAGACCCTGTTTCAAAATAAAGAATATTTAAAAAAAGGACTGGGGGGCATAGCTTGGAGGTAAAATGCCCCTGAGTTCAATCCCCAGTACTGCAAAAATCAAAACAGGGCTGGGGGTGTAGCTCAGAGGTAGAATGCCCCTGGGTTCCATCCTCATTACCGCAAAAAAAAAAAAAAAAAAGGCAAAAGCCAGCATGACTCTGGCTGCTGAGTACTAACACAGCCCGGCAAAGGCGCGTGGCCGGGGCAGCCAGCAGGGTCAGGCGTTGGCGACGGCTGCCAGCTCTGCAGACGGCGGGGAATTCTGAAGGAGCATCTGGCGTCCTGCACATGCCCACCAGGTAGAGCTGGCCTGCATGCCCATGGGCAGAACTGGCCGAGGGACCCTGTGGCAGAGCGGGCTGTCAGAGGAAGGGCCTCCTCCTCCTCCCCGCAGTGCTCCTTGGACTACCACCCACCGCGGTGCAGAACTCCCTCTCGGGGACCTCTGGGGCCTGAGGCCTCAGCTGCCATCCCGGTCTCCTGGCGGGAGGGTGCCGAGCCGCCCCGTGAGTCACTGTGCCCACTTCCTGCCACATGGAACCCACGGCTGAGTCACCAGCCCCCCAAAGGGAAAGACCAGCCACAAGGCCGGAAAGCTGGAGCCCAGTGGTGGCAGAAGCGGCGCTGCTGGCCCTGGGGACTCTGTCCCTGGAGCCTTACAAGGGACACCCATCGCCCATCTGCATTCCTGGCTCTGTGCTAGAAATCGCCCCCTCCCAGAATAATAATGGTATCACACCCCTAAAAACAAAACAAAACAAGAAACCCCAACTTCTTATTTTCAAATATATCAGGCACACAGAAAAGTTGCAAAAGAAGAACCACAAAGAATTCCCGTATTCCTGCACCCAGATTCCCCAGATGTGAGCGTCCAGGCCCGATTCTGACATCTTTTCTCTGTCCCTCTCACCCCATTTCTTTTCCCCTTTGCATCTGAGCCTAAGTCACAGACATCATGTCATTTTACCCCCAAATTCTCCAGCATGCTTCCTAAGAACGGGCACTTTTATTTTTTTTGGTACTGGGGATTGAACCTAGAGGCATTCTACCTCCAAGCTAGACCCCCAGCCTGATTTTATTTCTTATTTGGAAATAGGGTCTCACTAGGTTGATGAGAGTCTCACTACTTGCTGAGGCTGTCCTCAAACCTGGGATCCTCCTATCTTAGCCTCCCAAGTACTGGGATGACAAGTGTGCGCCACCATGCCTGGCTTGGGCATTTTTTATAGAATCTGAGTACAAGGGTCAACTTCAAGAAAGGCACATTGTAGCCGGGCGTGGTGGCGCACGCTTATAATCCCAGCATTTGGGAGGCTGAGACCAGAGGATCCGGGTTCACGGCCAGCCTCAGCTACCTAGTGAGGCACTCTGCAACTTAGTGAGACCCTGTTTCAAAATAAAGAATAAAAAATAGGCCTGGGGGTATAGCTCGGAGGTAGAATGCCCCTGAGTTCAATCCCCAGTACCGAAAAAAAAAAAAAAAAAAGAAAAGAAAGAAAGAAAGAAAGGCGCATTGTACTGGACACTTGTTATGAGCCACCCCAAGGCTCCTGGTCTTCCCTGTCCCTGGGTCCGGCCCTGGGGGCCCACGCCTGGCCATGCCTGACAAAGGACCAGCACCTCCAGCTCTTCTCTCTGAGCCCAAGACTTGATCACTCTCTGAGTAATCTCTGGGTGTGGGGTACACCTTTCCTTCATTCCTCCCTTCCTTCCTTCATTTCCTTCAATTCTTTCTTTCTTCCCTTTCTTTCCTTCCTACTGAGGATTGAACTTAGGACCTTCTACCTCCGAGCTAATTATTTATTTTGAAACAGGGTCTCACTAAGTTGCGGAGGGCCTCACTAGGTAGCTGAGGCTGGCCTTGAACCTGCTGTCTCAGCCTCTCAAGTACTGGGATTACAACCATGTGCCACCATGCCTGGCTTACCCCTAGTCTTTTTATTTTTATTTTTATTTTATTTTGGTACTGGAGATTGAACCCAGAAGCATTCTACTACTGGGCGTGGTGGCGCACGCTTGTAATCCCAGCATTCAGGAGGCTGAGACTGGAGGATCCAGGTTCACCGCCAGCCTCAGCTACCTAGTGAGGCACTCTGCAACTTAGTGAGACCTGATTTCAAAATAAAGAATAAAAACTAGGGCTGGGGGTGTAGCTTGAAGCATTCTACCTCCAAACTACACCCCCAGACTGCTTTTATTTCTTATTTGGTAACAGGGTTTCTAAGTTGCAGAGGGCCTCACTAAGTAGCTGAGGCTGGCCATGAACCTGCGATCCTCTAGTCTCAGCCTCCCAAGTACTGGGATTACAAGCGTGCACCACCACGCCCAGCTCATTTTATTTTATTTTGAAACAGGGTCTCACTAAGTTGCTGAGGCTGTCCTTGAGCCTGAGATCCTCCTATCTCGGCCTCCTTGAAAATACTAGGATTACACAGGCTTGCACTACCACACCCAGCACTGGGGTAAATCTTTGACTAATGGATTCTGGAACCCAGGGATAAGCTCTTCCTTCCTTCCAGCTTCTGTCTTTACACCTAGTTTATTCTCTTCTTGGAAAACACTGAACCGACTATAGTCAGTCAAATTAGACACCCAGGGGCTGGGCGTCTCCGGCACATGCTTGGAATCCCAGTACTTGGGAGGCCGAGACCAGTCTTAACAATTTAGCAAGACCCTCATCAACTTAATGAGATCCTGTTTCAAAATAAAATATAAAGTGGGGCGTGGTGACCCAGGCCTATAATCCCAGTGCTTGGGAGGCTGAGACTGGAGGATTGTAGGTTCAAGGTCAGCCTCAGCAATTTATCCAGACCTTGTTTCAAAATTTAAAAAAATTGAGCCAAGGCGTGGTGGCGCCCGCATGTAATCCCAGTACTTGGGAGGCTGAGATAGGAGGATCGCAGGTTTGTGGCCAGCCTCAGCTACTTAGGGAGGCCCTCTGCAACTTAGTGAGACCTTGTTTCAAAATAAAGAATAAAAAATAGGGCTGGGGGTGTAACTCGGAGGTAGAATGCCCCTGGGCTCAATCCCCAGTACCGCAAAAACAAACAAACAAACAAACAAGAAAAACAACAACTTTATCTTTCCATTTGTGAGGTATAAACCAAGTCCAAGAGACAATGGCTCCCACCTGGTCCACCTCCTGTCCCCAGGGATGGGTCTTCAGTTACAAGTGTCCTGGTCCCCCCCAGCAAGTCCTGCCGCCCTTTCCTGTGAGCGGGCGCTGGCCCAGGGGAAGGGAGGGTGGCACCGCACCCCCGGGGAGGCCTGTGCCCGTCCTGTTGCTGTGGGTCCCCATCATCTTCAGCTGAGTCACTGTTGCAACCATTTACTACTGGGGAAACTGAGGCAGGCGGCAAGAGAGCTGGGGCAGAGGGCCGGCCCTGGTTCCCTGCCGCCCCCACCTGCCCTTCTAGGAAGCTGCTCTGACACCTCAAGTCCCTGGGGCGGGAGCCCAGCCTGGTGACCGTTCTGTATCTGAAGCAGCTCTTCAGGTCTTCCAGGAACACTTAGTAAGCACTCCCTCCAGCAGAGATTGCTACTCGTGACCCATTTTACAGATGACCCAACCGAGTCACAGAGGTAAACCAGGACCCGGTCAGACAGGCCCTCCTAAGGCTGGATTCAAAAGCAGCTCTCCCGCGCCAAAGCCAAAGCTCTAACTTGAATGTGAACCTGCTGGTTTGCTTATTCATTCATTCATTCATTCATTCATTCATTCATTCATTCACTTTTGCAGTACTGGAGATTGAACCCAGGTGCATTCTACCTCCGAGCTATACCCCCAGCCCTATTTTTTATTCTTTATTTTGAAACAGGGTCTCACTAAGTTGTGGAGGACCTCACTAGGGAGGCTGGCCGCGAACCCGGATCCTCCAGTCTCAGCCTCCCAAATGCTGGGATTACAAGCGTGCGGCGCCACCACGGCCGGCTCCCCTTTCCTTTTTTTTTTTTTTGCAGTACTGCGGATGATTGAACCCAGGGGCATTCTAACTCTGAGCTACACCCTCAGCCCTATTTTTTTATTATTATTATTATTATTATTATTATTATTATTATTATTATTATTATTATATATTTTGTGTAGTACTGAGGATTGAACCCAGAGGCATTCTACCTTTGAGCTACATACCCAACCCATTTTTTTTTTTTTTCGGTACTGAGGATTGAACTCCGGAGCATTCTACCTTCGAGCTATACCCCCAGCCCTATTTTGTATTCTTTATTTTGAAACCGAGTCTCACTAAGTTGCAGAGTGCCTCACTAGGTAGCTGAGGCTGGCCGCGAACCCGGATCCTCCGGTCTCAGCCTCCCGAATGCTGGGATTACAAGCGTGCGCCACCACGCCCGGCTCTCCCAACCCATTTTTTAAATTTCATATTTCGAAACAGGGTCTCACTAGGTTGATGAGAGTCTCACTACTTGCTGAGGCCGTCCTCGAACCTGTGATCCTCCTATCTCAGCCTCCCAAGTACTGGGATTATAAGTGTGTGCCACCACACTCAGCTTATTCTTTATTTTTGAAATGGGGTCTTACGAAATTGCCAAGGGCCTCACTAAATAGCTGAGGCTGGCTTCGAACCTGCAATCCTCCTGTCTCAGCCTCCCAAGCACTGGGATTACAAGCAAGGGTCACCACGCCTGGCTGAAGATGGTGGCTTTGAGGGCTCGTCTTTGGTCATCTGAAAACAGAGTCGCTGACCTCTTGCTCTGACCCCCATAGGGACTGTGGACGCAGGGAAGGGTGCTGTACTGGGACCTGCGACTAGCCATGCTAGCTTTTGGGTCAGATGACCAGGAGCTTAGCCTGGGCTGGGGCTGGCCCGTTCTGTGATCTTGTGGCTGACCCCCATCCCGGGAGCGCCAGCCTGAGTCACAGTCCTGGAGTCCTTGTCCCTGGCTCTTGAAATCACACAACCCCATTCCTGGATCCTGGCAAAACCCCACAGAACCTCTGAGCTCCCTGCTCCACTTTCTTCCCTGAAATAGATCAAAGATGCCCCAGGCTGGGTAGGGGGCCCCTTGATTCTAGCTCTTCAGCTTGAAAGCTGAAGCCCTGGGGCGTAGATGGAGGGTCCTGATGGTTTGGGGGACTGCTCAGGCTCACCTCTTGGGGGAGAACTTTGTACCCACCAATCCAAGTTCCGGGATGGCCCTGGGCCAGCAAACCTGAGTCTGCACATTCCCCTAAGTGAGGCTGCTCCTGACACAGCTACATCCTCCCCAAAGTCTCCCAGGTGCACCAACTCCAGGAACACCTGCGATCGCGCCATCTTGCAAATCAGCCCATCACCTGACCGCCAAATCTGTACAAGAGACACTCATGGGATGCCCGCTTCAGAGCGGAAAGCAACGGCTCAGAGAGGGTCAGTGGCCGGTGTACAGCTAGCAAAGCTAGCAAAGGAGACCTGACATCAACCAGATAGTTGACTGAGCGGAGCGCCGGCCCCAGAGGAACCCAGAGCCCTGGCCGCGTGCCCAGGGTTCTGCGCGTCCAGCCGCAGCCAAGCCCAGAGGAGCGAGGAAACCGACCCCTCCAGATAAACAAAGCACTTCCTCCCGAGCCCCAGCCAGGAGGAGGAGGTGCCGCAAGTAGCGCACAACTGTTTATGGAGACAGATGTTTGGGATGGAAAAAGAGAGACGGCCCTCCTCCGTCCCCATGGAGACAGAGGAAGTTTGCAACTTGGGCAGAAGCAACTGGGATTGAAAAAGGAGAAGGGTGGTGGTGGGGAAGAGGGGGGAGAAGGGGAGGGGACCGGGTCTGACCCACCGAAAACGGTTTGACATTTTCAGATGCGGGTGCCTAACAGAGGGGCGTTGCCAAGGCAACCAAGGGCCTGCGGGCACAGAGCTGCCTATCCCAGCCGGATCCTGGACCAGAGCCGGGAGCAGGGAAAGAGGCAGATACACACAGACCAACCCGGAAATGTTTGGGAGGCTGCTCATGGCCTCCTCCTCTCCTTTTCTCTTCTACCTTCTCTCCTCCTTCCTCTTTCATCCTTCCGTCCACCCTCCCTCCCTCCCTTCCGTGTGTGTGGTGCTATAGCTTGAACTCAGGGACGTTCTACCTTTGAGCTACATCCTCAGCCCTTTTTATTTTGAAACAGGGTTCCGCTAGGTAGCTGAGGCTCTCGCTAAGTGGCTGAGGTTGGTCTTGAACCTGCGATCCTCCTGTCTCAGCCTCCCAAGTACTGGGATTAGAAGCGTGCATCAAGCTGGGCGTGGTGACCCACGCTTGTAATCCCAGCATTCGGGAGGCTGAGACTGGAGGATCCGGGTTTGCGGCCAGCCTCAGCTACCTAGTGAGGCACTCTACAACTTAGTGAGACCCGGTTTCAAAATAAAGAATAAAAAATAGGGCTGGGAGTGTAGCTCGGAGGTAGAATGCCTCTGAGTTCAATCCCCAGTACCACACACACACACACAAAAAAAAGAGGGGTAAAAGAGCAGCGGCCGGGGACAAAGCGGCTCGTTCCTGCCTCTGCTTGGGCTGCCCAGCTGCCCTCCGGCAGGTTCCTCCATCTCTCTGGGCTTCTATCCCCTCGTCTATAAAAACCTGTGCCTCGCTCAGCTGCTGTGAAAATCAGTGAGATGGTGTGGAAGAAAGGTTTTCTTTTCTTTCTTTTTGGTCCTGGGGACTGAATGTGGGGGGCAGTCTACCTCTGAGCTACACCCCCAGCCCTTTTTCACTTATTTTTGTATTTATTTATTTTGGTACTGGGAATTGAACCCAGAGGCATTCTATCCCCAGCCCTATTTTTTTTTTTTTGTTTTTATTTTGAAACAGGGTCTCACTAGGTTGATGAGTCTTACTACTTGCTGAGGCTGTCCTTGAACCTGTGATCCTCCTGTCTCCGCCTCCTAAGTACTGGGATTACAGGCATGCACCACCATACCTTGTTTATTATTTATTTATTTTTGTGGTACTGGGGATTGAACCCAGAGGCAGTCTACCTTCGAGCTACACGCCCAGCTCTATTTTATTCTTTATTTTGAAACAGGGTCTCACTAAGTTGCAGAGGGCCTCACAAGTTGCTGAGCCTGGCCACAAGCCTGTGATCCTCCTGTCTCGGCCTCCCAAGTACTGGGATTACAAACATGTGCCACCATACTCAGTTTATTTTTTATTTTGAAGTGGTCTCAGTAGGTCACTGAGGGTCTTGTTAAGTTGCAGAGGCTGACCTCAAACTTGTGATCCTCCTGTTTCAGCCTCTCAAGTACTTGGATTACAGGACTGGACCACTGTTCCTTGGTATTGAAAGCATGTTTAATCCACAGTTATTATGCTCCTACTGTGTGCCAGGGCCTGAGCTAGGCTGTCATTGGGAAAGAGGCAGGGTTGGCCGTGTGGCCTGGCTGTGTGTGGCACTCACCTGCCGGGGAGGGGATTCTTCTCTATACCTGGGAAAGAAGGAAATTCTAACTGCTGATGATTTTTGTTTGGCCCACAAAGGACGCTTTTTATACTTTTAAATAGTTGAGAAACAAATCAGAAGAAAAAGGATATTTTGTGACACATGAAAATTATATGAAATTCAAGTTCCAGCATCTGTAAAAGAAGTTTTTTTGTTTTTTGTTTTTTTTTTGCAGTACTGGGGATTGAACTCAGGGGCATTCTACCTCCGAGCTATACCCCTAGTCCTATTTTTTATTCTTTATTTTAAGATAGAGTCTCACTAAGTTGCGGAGGGCCTCACTAGGTAGTTGAGGCTGGCTTCGAACTTGGATCCTCCGGTCTCAGCCTCCCGAATGCTGGGATTACAAGCGTGCGCCACCACGCCCGGCTCTGTAGATGAAGTTTTATCTGAACACAGCACACTTGATTGTTCATGGACCCTCTGTGGCTGCTGTCTTGCCACGAGGCCAGAGACTAAATATTTACCCCCTGGCTCTTTTCAGAAAAAAGTCTCTGGAGCTGAACGTGGTGGTGCATGCTTATAATCCCAGTATTTGGGAGGCTGAGACAGGAGGATCCCAAGCAGCTTCAGCTGCTTAGTGAGGCTCCCCAGCAATTTAGTGAGACCCTGTTTCAAAAATAAAGAAAAAGCCAGGAGTGGTGGCGCACGCTTGTAATCTCAGTACTTGGGAGGCTGAGACCAGAGGAGGATCTGAGTTCGCGGCCAGCCTCGGCTACTTAGTGAGTAACATAGTGAGATCCTGTTTCAAAATAAAGACTAAAAAATAGGACTAGGGGTATAGCTCGGAGGTAGAATGCCCCTGAATTCAATCCCCAGTACCACAAGAAAGAAAGAAAGAAAGAAAGAGAGAGAGAGAGAGAGAGAGAGAGAGAGAGAGAGAGAGAGAAAGAAGGGAGGGAGGGAGGGAGGGAAGGAAGGAAGGAAGGAAGGAAGGAAGGAAGGAAGGAAGGAAGGAAGGAAATAGGACTGGGGATGTAGCTGGGAGGTAGAATGCCCCTGGGTTCAATCCTTAGTACCACAAGACAGAAAGAAAGGAAGGAAGGAAAGAAGGAAGGAAGGGAGGGAGGGAGGGAGAGAGACAGAGAAAGAAAGAATAAAAAATAGGGCTGGGGGTATAGCTTGGAGGTAGAATGCCCCTAGGTTCAATCCCCAGTTCTACAAAAAAAAAAAAAAAAAAGAAAGAAAGAAAGAAGGAAGGAAAAGGTGCTCTGGGCTAGGAGAGGCAGGTTCAAAGCTCCTGGGGTGAGAGAGAGTAGAACTTTCCCTGCCCTGGGAGTCCGCAGAGGCCACCAGATCCTGCCCCCTGGCAGGGTCCTTGTCATGCCCACCCAGGGCAGTGGGCTCTGTTGGTTGCAGGTGCCTCTCTGCCCAAACCAGGCGGGGGAAGGAGAGGAAGGCAAGGGAGGAGCGGAACCGTGTCCTCTCTGCTTCTCCCAGGAAGTAAGATGCGGCTTGAGGGCTTGGAGCTCAGCGCATTCCCCAGCCTTCCCAAGGAAGCCTGGAAGAAGTCTCTCTCTGCAGAAGCTGCTGCAGAGCTGAACTATTCTCTCTCCCCCTGGGAGCGGGGATGGGCTGGGGAGGGGAGGATGAGGTCAGCAGGGGCTGTGGGCCTGACCCGAGACTCCCCTGGGGGGACCGGGGGCCCTGGGGTCCTCCCTCTGCCGCCCCCTCCCTGCTGCTGCAGCAGAGGCCAGAATGATGCTGACACAGCAGATCGGGGGCGGCCCCCAGGGACCCACATCTGGCAGAGGGGTGCCTGGGTCCCAGCTGAGCCCTGCACGGTCTCTGGGAAGGACAGGAGCTAGGGTCAGGTAAGAGGGGCACAGCATCCTGACGGAGGAGAGGAGAGGTAAACAGATAGAAAAGAGATGGATGGGAAGAAGTAAAATGTAACTTTATTTATTTATTTATTTATTTATTTATTTATTTATTTATTTATTTATTTATTTATTTATTTTGTGGTATTAGGAATTGAAGTCAGGGGGCATTCTACCCCTGAGATTCATCCCCAGCCCAATTTTTTTATTCTTTCTTTATTTTTTGCGATACTGGGGATTGAACTCAGGGGCATTCACCCCCAGCCCTATTTTTTCTTCTTTACTTTGAAACAGGGTCTCACTAAGTTGCAGAGGGCCTCACTAGGTAGCTCAGGCTGGTTTCGAACCCAGATCCTCCGGTCTCAGCCTCCCAAATGCTGGGATTACAAGCATGTGCCACCATGCCCAGCTTTATTCTTTATTATAAAACGGGGTCTCCCTAAGTTGCAGAGTGCCTCACTGAATAGCTGAGGCTGGCTTTGAACCCACGATCCTCCTGTCTCAGCCTCCCATGTACTGGGATGACAAGTGTGTGCCACCATGCCCGGCTAAAATATAACTTTAATGTAAGAAGTGTCCTATGAAGTTCTCATAACTTTACTCCCTGATCCAGGTCTCTTTCCCAGGCCTGTCTCTCCCAAATTCCTGGAAATTTGTACACCTTCAAGGTAATAAAAAATAAATAAATAAAAAAGGAAGGAATTTTAATTGCCTAGTGCACTGTTAACAAGACAGATATTTTGAGAAACCTATAATTTAGGGGACTCTCCAGCTTATTTATTTATTCATTTTTTTAGTACTGGGGATTCAACCCAGTGACATTCTACCTCCGAGCTACACTCCTAGCCCTATTTTTTTTTTGGGGGGGGGTACTGGGGATTGAACTCAGGGGCATTCTACCTCCGAGCTATACCCCAGCCCTATTTTTATTCTTTATTTTGAAACCGGGTCTCACTAAGTTGCGGAGTGCCTCACTAAGCAGCTGAGGCTGGCAGCGAACCCGGATCCTCCGTTCTCAGCCTCCCAAATGCTGGGATTACAAGCGTGCGCCACCACGCCTGGCTCCTAGCCCTATTTGTTATTCTTTATATTTAAACAGGGTCTCACTAAGTTGTGGAGGGCCTAAATAGCTGAGGCTGGCCATGAACCTGCGATCTTCCTGTCTCAGCCTCCCAAGTACTGGTTTTACAAGCCTGCACCACTACGCCCGGCTGCCTTCCTCACTTTTTGAAGTGGCCTGCAATCTCTCTTGATTGCGTGTTTCTTACTTTCCTAAATAAATCTATGTCTCTGGCCCATGCTGATATTCCTTTCCGTCAGGGAAGCCAAGGACCCTGCAGATCCCGAGTTGAGGAATCAACCCTTGTCTCTTGACAATCAGGGTTCCCTGGGAAGGTTGGGACCACAGGAGTATGTTGGGGACTGGGGTGGGGCCGGGACCTGGCTATTCACAGGAGTCAGGGGATCCAAGGCTAGCTGGGGGAAATCCTTGCCCTGCCTTTCCCAGCAGGCCTGGGGCAGCCCTTGGTGAGCTAATGCATCCTCCTGGCTCCTTCTGTGGGCTGCACAGGAGATGGATTTTGCAGGGAAGCATATTGGACTGGTCCTGACAGTCGCCCCGGGGGTATCTGGGACAGTTAGAAGGACTACAGACACAGAGGCCCGGTGCAGGATCGGTGGGACCTTGGAGGAGAAAGTCATGAGGCTGCCTCTACCCCGCCCCCCCAGCCCCGGGCCCTGAGCTCCCGGGGTTCGCACTGGTGTTGGGGCCCTTCTCTGGCGGGTCCCTGAGCGGCTTGGAGGCTGGTCGGGCCTGCACAGGGGTGCAGCAGCAGGTTCTGCGGCTCAGGGCGGGGGCGGTCAGGGCAGATGCACCCCGCCCTCGGCCAGGGCTCCGGCAGGGACTGCCTCCAGAGGAGGCTCCCTTCTTCCCTCTGGCCTCCCCTTGACGCAGCTGCAGGGCTGGGGACCTGCTGATCATCCCCCATTCCTCCTCTTCCTCCCTCTGTCTTGTGTCTGCTGGGCCGCAGGGGCCTGCCGGAGTGCAGCGGGGGAGGGAGGGCCTCATTCCGTAGGACTAAGACTCTAGCCCCGGCTCCCAGCCCCTTCCTCGGCAGCCACAGCTAACTCTTGCAACGCCCAGGGAGCCCCCCTCCGCCACCCTTGTCTCCAGGATCCAGATGCTCCCCAGGCCTCCTCCCAGCCACGGTCCCCGCCCCCCCCCCTTTCCCTCCTTCTCTGGGAACTTCTGAGAGCCCCTCCCCTCCCTGCCTGCAAGTCACCTGACTGGGAGGGAGGCCCAGGTCCAGCCCCACCCCACTTTCCCAGCTCTGAACTGAAGCAAAGGGAGAGCTGTCCCAGGCTCTGGAGCTGCCACCTGGTCCCCGCCCAGCTGGTCCAGCCCCCCACCCCCACACGCCTGCCCCCAGGTCTCTGCGAATTCACTGCACGCACACCCTCATGCACGTGTGCAGGCACGTGTGTGTGCACACCCTCCGGCACGGGCACATCCACACACACAGGTGTGCACACACAGAGTGCACCTTCCTGCACGGGCCCATTCACACGCATGTGTGCATGCACAGATTGCACCTTCCTGCACGGACACATATACACATATGCACACACAGGGTGCACCCTCCTGCATGGGCACATGTGCACATACATGTGCATGCACAGAGCACATCCTCCTGCACACACACAGGTGTGCACACAGAGTGCACCTTCCTGCACGGGCGCATTCACACGCACGTGTGCATGCACAGATCGCACCCTCCCGCACGGGCACATACACACATATGCAGGGCGCACCCTCCTGCATGGGCACATCCGCACACACGTGTGTGTGCACATGCGTGGACTCTTCCACCACGAGCCGGGTTCGAGCCCCGTTGGTGGGTTTCGTGCTCCTTCCCTCGTCTGGACTCCCTCCAGGGACCTGTGTCTGCAACTGGGGGTCACCATCAGCTTCCCCAGGCTTCTCCAGAGCAGCACCCCACTCTGCCCTCAGACACAGTTACCCTTTCCTGCTCCCAAGAGCTGGCAGCTAATGCTTCAGTCCATTTTTTATAGCTGAGGTTTCTTTTTATTTTATTTTATTTTTTTTTTTTTTTTGCGGTACTGGGGATTGAACTCAGAGGCATTCTACCTCCGAGCTATACCCCCAGCCCTATTTTTTATTCTTTATTTTGAAACCGAGTCTCACTAAGTTGCGGAGGGCCTCACTAGGTAGCTGAGGCTGGCCTCGAACACGGATCCTCCAGTCTCAGCCTCCCGAATGCTGGGATTACAAGCGTGCGCCACCACGCCCGGCTTCTGAGGTTTCTTTTTAAATACGGATCGCTCGCCGCTGTGGGGTATTGGTTGCTGATTGGGGTGGGGCTTGGGGTGGGGGAGAATTCCCCACCCACAAGGGCTCAGTTTCGCTGGGAAAGGGACTTTCCTCAGAAGGAACCGAGGCGTCTTGTATCAGCTCTTAACGATTTGGGAAGGGAAGCTGAACAGCTCTTTACTGTAATTCGAACAACTAAATTATTCATGGAGAGCTGCAGATAGAGATTGGACAGTGACCGAGACACGGGAGACCCCGGCCCAGCCCCTGACCCAGGCCTGGGGCCAGCTCCCCTGGCTCCTGAGGGGTCTGGGAAGTGAGGGGCCCAGGGACCCCCAGGGGAGGAGAGGGGGTGGTGATTGAAGCGAGACTCAAAGGCCCTGGCAGGAAGGGTGCCCAGCCTCTCTGAGACTGGTCCTGATGGGAGGGTGCTCACCTGCTCTGGCCGGGGGACCTGAGACACCAGGCTCCCAGCACCTGGCTCCCCCTACGTCGGGATCCTCCCCTGCAGACCCCCAGTGGCCAGGGAGGGGAATGGGCAGGGCCAGAGTCCTCCCCAAAGTGGGGCCTGGCCTGGCACCCCACGGACAGAGGCCTGAGGGCTTGTGCCGCTGCAGGCCTCTTCAGGGCCTGCTCTGGGTGGGAGAGGCCAGCTCCACGCAGATGCTTCCTGGAGACACAGGCCCTGTGTCCTGACAGGGATGGAGGTGACCCAGACCTCTCCACAGCCCACGGTATGGCGCTTTGGGCCGGGGCCCAGTTCTGCCAGGCCCGGGGGCAGGGGCGAGGGCCCAGGGCGCAGTCCAGGCTGGTGCCACCCTAGGTTTGGTGTGTGCCCTTTTCTCTGCTCAACAGGGAGGGGACCTGGGAGGAGACAGCTCTCTCTGCCTCTGTCTTCCTTCCCGCACACGCAGCTGTGCCTGAACCTGTTGGGACACTAAAGGAAGGAACGTAGGGATGGACGAGGGAACCCAGAGCCCAGCGAGTTGGGGTGTGGGCCAGGGAGGACCCACAAAGGAGGAGGACGGGGAGGACCCGCAGGAGAGGAGGAGGAGAGGACGGCGGGGAAGAGAAGGGCAGGAGGGCGCCGCCTTTGGAAAGTGGAGCCCTGGGCCCGCACGTGTTGACTCACCAGCCTGACTTCAATTTTTTCCTGTTTCCTGGGGATTCTCGTTTTATTTTCGGGAAAGCTGCCTGCTCTGTGACTAATTTGTTCTTAAACAAACCAAACCCAGGCGGTGGGGAGGCTGGGCGGGGCCTGAGTCACTCTCCGCCCAGGGGGGAACCACACCTCAGGGGAGGCACCTGGCTGTAGGCCCGAGCCTGGGCATGGGCCTCTCCCCGCTCCCAAGGGCTCCCTCATCCATGGCCTGAAGGTGACCCCAACGTTCCCCAGAGTGACAGGGACACGCTGGGCTGCACAGGACCCCAAGCTGCTAAGTGAACTTTTCGGCTATCCACTACAAAGAACAGCATCTGGCACAGAGTTGATATGTGGTTCATGTTTGTTGACTGACTGACTGACTGATTTCTTTGTTTCCTCCCTCTTCTCTCTTGAGAATTCCTCCTTGAATCCTCCCTCCCCTGCAGCCCCTCAGCCACATGACGCAGACTTTACCAACAACTGGAGTCCACCCTGTGCCACAATATAGGGGCCTTTCTCTGAACCTCCAGGATTCCCCGGTAGGACCCCGCCTGGCCTTTTGCTTTTGGAAGTCACTCAGGGATGTCCATCTCTGAGCGGGCAGCAGGGCCAGGACACCCCCCGGCTCTGTGCCAGGCGGGCGAGGGGGGCCGAGGTTCCATTTTGCAGAAAGAACAGAGGCTCAGAGAGGCACAGGGTCACTGGGCACGTAAGTAGCAGGTGCAGGCCTTGAACCCAGGTCCCAGAGCACCTTTCACTACTACCCGCTCTGCTCTGCTCGGGGATGTGAGACCGGGGTCCCCAAGACAGCTCTGCCTTGGGCCTGGGGGCGTCGAGGGGGGGGCGCAGGATGATATGAACACAAATCGGGGGGGGGGGGGTGCTTCCTCCAGCCCTGGGGCCCAGCCAGACACAGGTGTTTATTAGGGCTTGGGAGGAAGCATCGCCCTCTTTGTATTTTTTAATCTCCTCCTCTTTAAATTTCAACGTTTATGGATACATAATATATAAACCCAGTAATAAAGTGCCTATGGCTTATAAATAAATAAATATACATGCTCTGAAACATCTTCCTTTAAGGGAGAAAGCTGCTCGTCCTGCCCTGCCCCCCACCCCGGGCACGTCCAGTATCAATAAATATTTTGGGGATGGAAGGCAAGCAGGGCCTGTGTTTCTGGCTGAGAGGCACAGGAGGCAGGGGGTGCGTCCCTGGTCAGCATCTCTTCCACCTGCACCCCGGGCCAGGGCGCGGGGGCTGCAGGCCGGCCTCCCGCTCCGCCTGGCCCTGGCGCCGCGCCACCTTCCCCGCGAGGGTACCGGGAAGGGAGGCGGCTGGCTTGGGAGCGCGGACACGCCCGCCCCGCCGCGGCTTCCCCGGCTCCCACCCACCCGGGAGCGCGGCGTCCCCGGGGTGGCACGCGCCCAGGCCAGCCCGCAGGCGCCCGGTGCTCAGCCCGGCCCTGCCCTCGGCCAAGGGCGGCCCCGGGCTGCAGCCACCCGGCCTCTCCTCGCTGGGAACACGTTTCCAGGAAGCCCGAGGAGCGAGCCGAGCCCGCCCGAGTTCCCGACAGCCGGGCCGGGCGCGGGCCCCGCCGCCGCCGCCGCGGCTGCGTCTACACCAGCAATCAATGCGCGTCCGTCAGCCCTCGAGCCCTCCAGCCTGCAGGACATGATGCCCCACCCGGTTAGGCCTGGGCCCTGGCCCCTTTCCTCCCGTCCTACTAGGAGCTGCAGGGTGCAGGCGCCTGGACGCCCCAGGACCCTGCCTGTAGGCACCCCAAGTCCTCACCATCAGATACGAAGCCTAAAATTCAGAAGTTGAAGCCCCAGCCGTTCTCGAACTAGAACTGGGCGGCCCCATGCCTTCCCCTCTCTGCAGGATTTGAGGGATTCAATCCGTCAGCAGCTGCTGGCCAAGAAGGACCCCCTGAAAGAAGGGAGTGGGGCCCGGGAGTGGCTGCGACGAGTGCCACTCAGACCTCATCTGTGCCCCAGCTCTCAACTGCAGATTCAGCAGGTGGGGGGACAGAGATGGAGCCCCGAGTGGAGGCACAGGCCAGTCATTCCAGTACTTGGGAGGCTGAGACAGGAGGATTGCAGGTTTGGGGTCAGCCTCAGCAATTTAGCAAGACCCTATTTCTTCCTTTCTTTTTTCTTTTTTTCTTTCAGTACTGGGGATTGAACCCAGGGGCATTCCACCTCCGAGCTACACCCTCAGCCCTAGTTTCAGAGGGACACATTAAGTAGCTGAGGCTGTCCTTGAACCTGTGATTGTTCCTGTCTCACCCTCTCACATACTGAGATGACAAGCATGCACCACCATGCCCGCCTGGCTAAGACCCTATTTCAAAATAAAAAAAATAAGAGCTGGGCATGGTGGTGCATGCCTGTCATCCCAGCACTTGGGAGGCTGAGACAGGAAGATCACAGGTTCGCAGCCAGTTTCAGCAATTTAGTAAGGCCGTCAGCAACCTAGTGAGACTCTGTTTCAAAAAATTAGGGCTGGGGGTTTCGCTCAGAGGTAGAATTTCCCCTGGGTTCAATCCCCAGTACCACGAATAGATAGACAAATATAAAAAAAATAATAAAATAGGGCTGGAAGTGTAGTTCAGAGATAGAATCCCCCTGGGTTCAATCCCTAATGTCACTAAAAAAAAAAAAAAAAAAAAAAGCTGCTCTGTCCTGCTTGGGTCCTCTCCTCTGTCCTCCCTCCCCTTCCTGGGGCTGGAGGTGGGGTGCTCTCTGTTCCCCAGGCCCGGGCTCTGGATCCTGACTGCCCCCCCAGCCCTTCCTGGCTGCCCCAGCCCCCACCCACTGGCCTCAGGGTTCTACCCCCCAGGGGATGCAGATGGAGGGGAGATTCCAGGTGTGAGCCTCCCGCAGGAGTGCGGGGAGGGAGGGCACCAAGACACGTGTGCCCTCCAATGCCCCGTGATCTGAGGAGGAGGCAGGAAGCCCAGGCAAGAAGGCCTGTCGGCAAGTCCAGAGCGCGCCGGGTAGGTGTGCAGATCAGACCATCCTGATTCCAGAACGCACTTCGGGACCCCACCTGCTCCCGGGAGGGTGTGGACCACCACGCCCGGCTATTTCTAATTTTTTTTTTTTTCGGTATTGAGGATTGAACTCAGTGGCGTTCTACCTCCAAGCTATACACCCCCAGCCCTATTTTTTATTCTTTATTTTGAGACCGAGTCTCACTAAGTTGCTGAGTGCCTCACTAGGTAGCTGAGGCTAGCCCCGAACCTGGATCCTCCGGTCTCAGCCTCCCGAATGCTGGGATTACAAGCGTGCGCCACCACGCCCGGCTATTTCTAATTTTGAAACAGGGTCTCATTAAGTTGTTAGGGTCTCTCTAAATTACTGAGGCTGGCCTCAAACCAGCGATCCTCCTGTCTCAGCTTCCCAAGTACTGGGATTGCAGGTCTGCATCACTGTACCCAGCTTCTAGGATGGTGCTTTTTTGCCACCTCCTCTCGAGAGGACAAAAGCTGTGTCCTCATGTGGCAGAAGGGACAGAAGGGCAGAAAAGGGGGATGACTAGGTGGGTGTGGTGGCACACACCTGTAATCCCAATACTTGGGAGGCAGAGATAGGAGGATTACAGATTCAAGACCAGCCTCGGCAACTTAGTGAGGCTCTCAGCAACCTAGCAAGACCCTGTTTCAAAACAAAAACAAAAAAAATTTTTTTAAAGGGTTGAAGGGAGCCGGGCATGGTGGCGCACGCTTGTAATCCCAGCATTCGGGAGGCTGAGACTGGAGGATCCGGGTTCGAGGCCAGCCTCAGCTACCTAGTGAGGCACTCCGCAACTTAGTGAGACCTGGTTTCGAAATAAAGAGTAAAAAATAGGGCTGGGGGTGTAGCTCGAAGGTAGAATGCCCCTGAGTTCAATCCCCAGTACCGCAAAAAAAAAAAAAAAAAAAAAAAAGGGTTGAAGGATTGGGGGTGTAAAATGTCCCTGGGTTTAATTCCTGGGGAAGAAAGGAAGGAGGAAAGAAGGAAGAAAAGAGAAAGGAAGGAAAAAAGGAGAAAGGGAGGGAGGGAAATAAAGGAGACCTAGGGGCCTCTTTAATGTTTTTTTTTTTTTTTTTGCGGTACTGGGGATTGAACTCAGGGGCATTCGACCTCCGAGCTATACCCCCAGCCCTATTTTTTATTCTTTATTTTGAAACAGGGTCTCACTAAGTTGCGGAGTGCCTCACTAGGTAGCTGAGGCTGGCCTCGAACCCGGATCCTCCGGTCTCAGCCTCCCGAATGCTGGGATTACAAGCCTGCGCCACCCCGCCCGGCTCCTCTTTAATGTTTTGATCTCATTCAGCAGGGAAGATCCCTTGTGACCCCTTCATGCTACTGCACCGGGCCCAGCTCGGCCCCAGACTGACCGTCACTCATTGCCTTCGCTTGCTCTGCAGCCCCGTCCCTCAGCTGGGTCAGAGCACCCATTTCTGCTCTTCACCACACTTGCTCCGTGTGACTCAGTGATGGGCCTGACCTCCCCTAGGTCCCCTGAGGGACGTGTGACCAGGACTGGTCAGTTAGATCACGCACTCCCTCAGGCCGGGGGGAAACCCAAGCAGCCCCAGCCAGCCAGCCTGGGATTTCCCCCAGGAGCTATCTGCAGCCATTTTACCACCCCAGGAGATCCTGCCCGAGGCAGAGGCCTGGCAGAGCCCAGCCGACCTGGGCGGTAGAAGGAGACGGTTGCAGGTACAAGCACTGGCGCGTGTGGATCCGTCTGCGCCTGAGGCTCGGATCTAATCCTGTGTGTGTGTTTGTCCACGTGAGCAGCGCTGAGGGAACCCCCTTCTGGTTGCCGGAGCCGGTTTTCACTGGCTTCTGACAGGCCTGACTAAGAGCTATCAGCTGACCTGGGCACTTCGCAGCCGTGCCTGGGCCTCAGAAGGCATAGTCGATGGGAATGACTGCCAATAGCTGCTCACCGGGCTGTGTGATGTTGGGCGCACTTCATGAGTTAAAGCACCGAGTCAGGTGTCTGGGCCATCATGGTGAGCCCCGGGGGAGCAGGGGGGCACTGCAGGAGCTGGGGTACACTCCCGTTCACTAACACCAGGTGTGTGGCTCGAGCGAGCCGGCTCCAGAGCCAGGTCCAGCCCAGCAGACTGGAGCAAGGCAGGGTCTTTGCCAGTCCAAGAAGAAAGCAGCCATGTTGGGGACGCCTGCGTGGAAGGGCACAGCCGGCAGGCATATATATAGATCGATAGATTCTTTTTTTTTTTTTTTTTTTCTGGGCCTAGGGATTGAACCCAGGAGTATTTTACCTCCAAGCTACACCCCAAGCCCTTTTTATTTTATTTTATTTGTGGTACTGGAGATGTAAGCCAAGGGCCTTCTACCCCCATGCTACATCCCCAGCCCTATTTTTTATGTTTTATTTTGAAACAGGGTCTCACTAAGTTGCGGAGGGCCTCACTAAGTAGCTGAGATTGGCCGCAAACCTGCGATCCTCCGGTCTCAGCCTCCCAAGTACTGGGATTACAAGTGTGCACCACCATGCCCGGTTGTTTTTATTTTGAAACATGGTCTTGCTAAGTTGCTGAGGGGCCCACTAAGTTTTCGAGGCTGTCCCTCAAACCTGCGATCCTCCTGTCTCAGCCTCCCCAGTACTGGGCTTACAGGTGCATGCCACTGAATCCAGCCAGCGGGCAGTCTTTAGGAACTGCAGGCCTGACTCCAGCCTCCAGCCTCCAGCCTCCAGCCTCCAGCCTCCCACCTGAAGAGACCCTGGGCCTCGGCAGTGAAGAAAAGAGTTCTGCCAGTCACTGGACCAAGTGTGGGAGCAAAGTCCTCCACAGCTCAGCCTCCAGATGAGGATGTAGCCCGGCCTGAGCCTCCACAGCAGCGGCGTGAGATTTGTGGATGTGTGTGTGGTGGGGGTGGGAGTGGTACTAGGGATGGAACCCAGGGGCATTCTACCTCTGAGCTACACCCCCAGCCCTATTTTATTCTTTTATTTTGAAACAGGGTCTCACTAAGTTGATAAGTCTGGCCTCAACCCTGCGATCCTCCTGTCTCAGACTCCCAAGTACAGGATTACAAGTGTGTGCCACCACGCCCAGCTGCGTGGTGAGATTTTTTTTTTTTTTTTGCAGTACTGGGGATGGAACCCGGGAGCATTCTACCTCCTAGCTACACCCTCAGCCCTGTTTTCTATTCTTTATTTTGAAACGGTCTCACTAAGTTTCGGAGGGCCTCACTAAGCAGCTGAGGCAGGCCGAGAACCGGGATCCTACAGTCTCAGCCTCCCAAATGCTGGGATTACAAGCATGCGCCACCATGCCTGGCTGCGTGGTGAGATTTTTTTTTTGGGGGGGGGGTACTGGGGATTGAACTCAGGGGCATTCTACCTCCGAGCTATACCCCCAGCCCTATTTTTTATTATTTATTTTGAAACCGAGTCTCACTAAGTTGTGGAGTGCATCACTAGGTAGCTGAGGCTGGCCTCGAACCCGGATCCTCTGGTCTCAGCCTCCCGAATGCTGGGATTACAAGCATGCGCCACCACGCCCGGCTGCGTGGTGAGATTTTTAAGCAATGAACCCAGTTCAGTTTGGACTTCCGTCTTGGGGAAACTGGGGGATAGTTCACGTAGGTGTTATCTGAAGTCCTAAATCTGTGATTATTAGGAGGTTAGAGAGAAATGAGCAGTCCAGGGCAAGATTGGGACATGCTTTCAGGGAAGTGAATCCAGCCCTGAAGAACGGAAATGCAGATAACAGGACTGCGGGGGTTCACTGGGACACCCGTGGGAAAGTTTCCAACATGGCGAGAACAGCGCAGCCGCAGTAAGCCGTCACTCAAAAAGAGAGTGGCCTCCTCAGATGCATTTGCACTGCACGAGGGGTGAGGCCTCCAGACTGAGCAAAGCCAGCCACATGGAAGACTCTGGAAGATTCCGGAAGACTCTGGAAGACTCCGGAAGACTCGTATGCAAGTCATCTTTCCACGCCGGGTAGCAGCCGGTTCCAGATGCTGCTGATTGGGAATGGAACCCCAACCCGTTCTCCAGAATGAAACACCTTTAAGCATGGCCTTCTTCTACACTGAACCCCCCCCCCCAGACCCCTAAATAAGCCCGTTGTGTTCCCCTATTTGGGCTTTCTGTGAAATCTTCCTCTTGGGAAAACACCAAGATTCGAGGAAGCGATCACGCCCCATCACCATTTATTTCTAGGAGAGATTATCACCCCGTAACTCGGTGATTCTTACACAGTAGGGAGGAGGAGATCTGAGGTGTCAGAGAGAAGACGAGGGGGCGCTGAAGGCCAGGACTCCTTTCTTGCTGTGTGGGGTGCGATTTCCCAAGGCATTCTGGTTCTGTGGCCTGAGTTACAATTCACTCCAAGACATGGTAGGGCTTTTTTTTTTGAGGTACTGGGGATTGAACCCATGGGCATTCTACCTCTGAGCTATACCCCCAGCCCTTCTTTTATTTTACTTACTTATTTATTTATTTATTTATTTATTTATTTATTTATTTATTTATTATGGTACTAGGGATTGAACCCAGAGGCATTCTACCTTTGAGCTACACTCTCAGCCCAATTTTATTTCTTATTTGGAAACAGGGTCTCTTTAGGTGAATGAGAGTCTCATGAGGTTACTGAGGCTGTCCTCAAACCTGTGATCCTCCTATCTCAGCCTCCCAAGTACTGGGATTACAAGCGTGCGCCACCGCACCCGGCTTTATTTTGTTTTTGAAATAGGGTCTCGCTAGGTTGCTGAGAGTCTTGCTACGTTGCCAAGGCTGGCCTTGAACCTGTAATTTTCTGGCCTCAGCCTCCCAAGTACTGAGATTACAGGTGCGTACCATCACGCCCGGCCCTTTTAAACTTTTTCATTTAGAAATAGGGCCTCGCTAAATTTCGGAGGATCTCGCTCAGTTACCCAGCCTGTCCTTGAACCTGAGATCCTCCTGTCTCAGGCTCCCAAGTACTGGGATTACAGGCGTGCACCCGACTCTAAGATTTGGTGATTTAAAGCAACACTCACCATTCTTTATGTGTCACACCGGTCAGGGGCCTGGGGTGGTTCAGCAGAGTGGTCTGGTCCGGGGTCCCTGAGGAGGCTGCAGTGGGAGGCTGGAGTGGGGGGGTGTGCTCATGGGAGGCCTTCTCTGGGCCCCAAGGACCTACTTCTGGGCTGCCAAAGACCAGAGGGAGGGGAGAGCGCCTTGTACCAGGCCCCGGAAGTCACGTGATCAGCACCAGAGCCAGAGCCTGAGCCCCTCCACAGGATGGCAGTGGAGAAGAGAGGCTGGTGGGGCTTGAGGAGGGCTGGGGGTGTCCGGAGCGCACCCCAGGCCCGGGGTGGGAGGCCCTGCCTGCTCCTCCCTGCGCTGGCCAGGGAATCTGCTGGTGCTCCCAGCCTGACTCTACCAGCTCTGGGGCCTATGCATGTGTGTGTGTGTACCTGTGCGTTTGTGTGTATGCATGCGTGTGTGTGTGTGTATGTGTACTCCCATGTGCACTGAGCTCCAGCGCTTGTACACCCAGGCTGCCGTGGAGAAGAATTCAGGACAGTTTCCTGGTACCCTGGGAGCCTTGGCCGAGGCAGATCACAGGGTAGGGGGGAGGGACCCCGACCTTCTAAACCCAATGCCAGGCCAGAAGGGGTTAGGGCTGACCACCCCAGGACACAGCACCATCCTGAGGAAGATGGGGAGGAAGAGCCAGGCATGGTGGTGCACGCCTGTCAATTCCAGTACTTGGGAGGCTGAGACTGGAGGATTATAGGTTCAAGGTCAGCCTTGGTAACTTAGTGAGGCCCTCAGCAACTTAGTGGGACCCTGTTTCATAATAGGCAATGATGCTGATGCTGATGATAATAATAAATAGGTCTGGGAGTGTAGCTCAGAGGTAGAACACCCCTGGGTTCAACCATAGCTACACACACACACACACACACACACACACACACACACACACACACACGGAAAGGAAAACCTCCATCCATGGGTCTGAAAATTGGGCCCTGGGCCTGGAGACCTGAGGAAAGGGGACAGGGAAGGGGAGGGACCCTAGCGGGGCTTGGTGGCGGCCCCTCTCCAAGCCCTGTCTCAGCCCTCAGGACACAGGCGGGGTAACCCAGTCCCTCAGTTTGCAGCCGGGAAACCTTCAGGAGCTAGGAGGGGCCGCTGTGGGCTGGGGTTTCACACATCCTCTCTGGAAGGCCTGCAATGACTCTCCCTGGACGTCACCCACCCCCATGGTCCAGGGGAGGAAACTGAGGCCTGGAAGCGGGTCCCCACTGGAGGACTGGGGAAGGAGCCCCTGGATGTCCTCAGGCGGCCAGATCTGGGCTCCTGCGCCCAAGGCCCTGGCTCAGCTCAGAGCCAGGAGAGGAAAGAGAGGCCGGAGATCTGGGGAGGTAGCGGAGCTGCAGGGCTGCAGGAGGGCAGAGGGTGGGAAACCCCGGCCTGTAATCCCAGTACTTGGGAGGCTGAGACCAGGATCCAGGTTCTCGGCCAGCCTCAGCCACTTAGCGAGGCCCTCCGCAACTTAGTGAGACCCTCTTTCAAAATAAAGAATAAAAAATGGGGCTGAGGTGTAGCTCGGAGGTAGAATGTCCCTGAGTTCAATCCCCAGTACCGCAAAAAAAAAAAAAAAAAAAA
>PVLC010022279.1:0-26943 GCA_004027655.1 Graphiurus murinus | reverse complement strand
CTCAAGAAAATCGCAACTAAGAAAGCAAATAACCCAATCAAAAAATGGGCAAAGGATCTAAATAGACACTTCACAGAAGAAGAAATACAAATGGCCAATAAATGTATGAGGAAATGTTCCACATCATTGGCAATCAGGGAGATGCAAATCAAAACTACCCTGAGATTTCACCTAACTCCAGTCAGAATGGCAATCATAATAAACATGAACAACAACACCTGCTGGCGAGGGTGTGGAGAAGTGGGAACCCTAATACATTGTTGGTGGGATTGCAAACTTGTGCAACCACTGTGGAAAACAGTATGGAGGATCCTCAGACGAATGGGAGTGAACCTACCATATGACCCAGCAATACCACTACTGAGTATATACCCAAAAGAATGGAAACCAAATTATCAGACTGATGCATGTGTATCTATGTTTATAGCAGCTCAATTCACAATAGCCAAACTATGGAAGCAGCCAAGATGTCCAACCACAGATGAATGGATTACAAAACTGTGGGATATGTACACAATGGAATTTTACTCAGCCATAAAGAAGAACAAAATCATGTTCTTTGCAGGGAAATGGATGAAACTGGAAAACATTATGTTAAGTGAAATTAGCCAGTCACAAAGAGTAAAGAAACATATGTTCTCCCTAATATGCGGATGTTAGGGAGTAGATGGGACATAAGAGGGTCCCCAGATGAAAAAGTAGAGACCCTCGATAAACAAAGAAGTAGACTTAACCGAAGGAAATGGACGGGGGTGGGGGGGAGAGCATACTAAGGCACATGATGTACTTACACAATTATATCAAGATCACTCACTGAACTGAACTTGAAAGGGAGGGAGGGCGAGGGAGCGGGGTGGGAATTGGGGAAGGGGTCAAATGAGAATTGTGTGCAAATATGTTGTTAACAACTTGTACTTAACAAAGATGTATGCTATATTGCATGAATTACTACAATAAATAATTTTACAAAACACCACATTTCTAGCCATAAAAAACAATTTAGGTTAATGTGTACTTTACACTGTTTTTTGGTGTGTGTGTGTGTGTGTGTGTGTGTGTGTGTATGTGTGTGTGTAGCAAATCTTATCTATTGAAGTATTAGTCTCCTTTAAACAAAGAAGCATTTCAACTTTCCAAAGAGAGTTAGGTTGAACATTTTAAAATCATCTTTTCTTCACAAACAAAACCATTAAAAATTTTAAAGTTCCTTTTTATTTCAGTTCAACCCCTGACTGATATGTGGGTACTGGGTCATTTATCCTCAGTAGGAGAAAGCTTCTTAAACCTAATTTAGATGACTTCCAAGATGAGAGGCCAATCTGACTTAATGAAGGGAGCAAAGGAGCCTACAGGACATTGTTGGGCTTCCTTAAATTCTCCTGCGTATTACTGTCAAATGCTGAATCTTTAGAATGAATGGCCTATTATGATGCTCCTGTATGGACTTACGGACAGGAATATAGAGATGGTAGGAAATAAGTTCCAACACTTAAAGCAGGTCTTTATAATGCTCTTCTTTGGCTGAATATTGTTCCTAGAGTTAGAGAGGAAGAAACAATATTTAATAACAGTTACCATATTCCTAGGCTCCCTTACAACTTGAAAAGAGACAACAAGGCAGGTTGTGGATGATCTCAATTGTATGACCTCTTCCAGAAACAATAATTACTCATGTTTGCATAACTTTATAATTTTGGCAGTATTTATCTTGATGGAACTTCACAATTCTGGGAGGTGAGAAAGGCATATATTATCTCTTGTTCCATAGGCAATGAAACTGCAGCTCACTAGGGTCATGCAGCAAGTAAATGGTCAAGCTGAGACTAAAATGCCCCTCCTTCAGTATTGTTTGCTAGGATTCACACTTTGACTAATTCAGCTCTGTATACTTTAAAAAGACATGCATACTTGTGATTATTGTAGCACAACTCACAATAGCCAAGTTTTCAAATCAGTCTAGGTATCTGTTGACAGATGAATGGATAAAGAAAATATGGTATATATGCATGATGGAGTTTTACTTTGCTGTAAAGAAAAAATTATGTCATTTGCAGGAAAATGGACAGAACTGAAGAGCATTATGCTAAGTGAAATAAGCCAGAGTAAAAAAAGACAAATGCCATATGTTTTTTCTAATATGTAGAAGCTAGAGAGAATAAAGTAAAAAGGGAGGGGGTTGCACGAAAACAGAAAGGAGACAATTAGGGTACATGAATAGGATTGGAGATTGAGAGAGGGAGAATCCATTTCAGCTGCATTCCTTTGCATCTTCTCACAACTGTGGTTAGGGAAAACCCTCAGCAACTTAGTGAGACCCTGTTTCAAAAATAAAATAGGTCTGTGGGTGTATTTCAGAGGCAGAATGCCCCTGGGTTCAACCCCAAGTACTACATACCAAAATATCCCTTTTAAAAGGAATAGTTTATAAGAAGGGCATGGTCCTACCTCTTCGAGAGTGACTACTCTGATTGAAAGGAGGAGCTAAGCCGGGCGTGGTGGCGCACGCTTGTAATTCCAGCATTTGGGAGGCTGAGACCGGAGGATCCGGGTTGGCGGCCAGCCTCAGCTACCTAGTGAGGCACTCTGCAACTTAGTGAGACCCGGTTTCAAAATAAAGAATAAAAAATAGGGCTGGGGGTATAGCTCGGAGGTAGAATGCCCCTGAGTAGTTCAACCCCTAGTACCGCAAAAAAAAAAAAAAAAAAAAAAAAAAAAAAAAAAAAAAAAAAAAAAAAAAGGAGGAGCTAAAAGCAATGTCTCATTGACAATGAAGTTTTCCCTAACCACAGTTGTGAGAAGATGCAAAGAAATGCAGCTGAAATGGATTCTCCTTGCTGCAGTGAATTCTCCCTTACCACTCAGCCCTGCACTTTCTCCAGTGCCTTCTTCAGATTTCATCACATTTGGCATACCTTTCTTCTTTTTTTTCTTTTTTATTAATTGGTGCATTGTAATCATACATCTTCTTTATCTCTTCATAGAAAAAAATAATTTCCAAGTGTGATGAAACTGATGGACAGAATTCATTCATCCAAGCAGTCTGCATTGCGGCTTCTCTTTGAGCAATATTATTCTTCTTCCAGCCCCCTCGGGAGGGGTAATAGGCTCACTGTTGATACCATCCAGATGAATTCCTATACTCCTCTGTCCATGCACTGCTTTCTTAGCCTGTTATCCTTCTCAAAAACGAGCTCCACACTTATAGCTTTTGTGAATTGCTGGAAGAACTTTTCCACTATATCCTATTATGGTTGCTCATTCCAAATGGCTACATCTCTTTATTTGGGAATTATGGAGTGTTTCATCTTTGGCATTATGGCCTATGGCAATTTCTTTGCAATCTCTAAACTGCTGAGCTACCCATTCATTATTAATAGCAATGCTTGCATTTGAGTGATGGCGGGAGTGTAGGCTGGTGTTTTCTTACTGCCTGTTGACTCTGGTCCTAATCACACTGATCCAATATTGTGGCTGTGCTGTAGTCAACCATTTTACCTGTGTACTCCAAGTAATCTTCAAACTTGCTTGCTTGCATGTACTAATCAAGGAGATCCCGATGTTTGCAAGTGATATATTAGTGCAATTCCTGCCAGTTGTGTGTGTGTGTGTTTTACTGGGACTGAATCCAAGAGTATTCTATCTGCAACCTTCACCCCTAGCCCTATTTTATTTTTGTTTTGAAACAGGGTCTCACCAAGTTGCTGAGGCTGGCCTCGAATTTGCTATCTTCCTGTCTCAGTCTCCAAAATACTTGGATTACAGGCATGCACCACCATATCCAGCTGGTTCCTGCCTTTTAGGTTCAATGTGCTCTTCTATTTCCAAACTGCAATGTCTGTCCTGAAAATTCATGCTATAGAGGCCAGGCTCAAGGTCTCTGCTATGTGTGGCTCTCACTTGACTGTGATCATTATTTACTATGGAATAGCAATCTTCATGTACCTGTGCCTAAATTCTCAACCCTCCCAGGATGAGGATAAGTTCATTTCAGTGTTGTATAGAGCAGTATTGACCATGTAGAACTCACTCATTTATACTCTATGGATACATTTCTACCTTGGAGGTCATTCAGGACCCTATAGTTTTATGTGGCATTGACTCAGTGATGCTTTACATAATTCTTAATTACAGATGACCTAGTGAATTTTGTCAAGGGAAGGATACAGGTCTAATGAACCTAGATGTCTTGCCCAGTATCCTTTTCAATGAACTGTGTCCCTTGGACTCTCAAAATTATGCACAAAGCAGAAATGAATAATAGAAGAACCTATCTCAGATCTCATCAGGTAGGGATTGGTTGTTTTGAAACTCCATGAACATTTCATCTTTAAGAAAACTCTAGGTACAGATCTGGAAGATATTTCACCAGTACATGAATTTATTTCTCACTGATTATAATCATAACTGAGGAGAAACAAGTGCTAGACCTTGGGATATATATTATAGAGACTTGAACAACTTACACACACACACACACACACACACACACACACACACACCCTGCTTAAACTTCTAGGTCTTTAATCAATCACTCTCCCACGTGATTCTGCATCATCCAAAAAGAGAAACAGATGATTGTTGCAGTAATGGACAGTCCAAACTTTGCACATAAGAAGAAATGATCTCCTGTGCACAAACTACACAGATTATCTAAATAGGCCTGTCCCTTGTTCATAAATTGTCCCTTTCCCAAAGGAGGAACCAACACAAATATGTGTGGTGCAACCCCACTAATAAAAAATTCCATACACTGACCTTGAAGTAGTTAAGTAGCCATGTTTTTTCCTGATGAAAGAAAAAGATACAGCAGCAAAGCAAAGGATGCTCCCTGAATCTTCTCTGTTATGCCATTTCTTCTTCTTTTACTGTGTGGAGAGCTGAAGATTGGATGCAAGGCCTTTACCATGCTAGGCAAGCACACTACTACTGAGTTATTCCTCAAGCCCTCCCATTTTTTTTAAGTCTGATCTATTTACTTGTTACACTTAAAAAATCTTTTTTGCAGTACCAGGGATTAAAGCCAGGGGCATTCTACCTCTGAGTTACACCCCCATTCCTATTTATTATTCTTTATTTGGAAACAGGGTCTCACTAAGTTGTGGAGGGCCTCACTAAGTGGCTGAGGCTGGCCGCGAACCTGTGATCCTCCTGTCTCAGCCTCCTATGTACTGAGATTACAAGCATGTGCCACCACACCTGGCTAAAAATTCTTATTTTTCACTGAATTAAGACGTAGAAGTAGAAGCTCTTAGAGACGATGGCCTGTGTCTCTTGGCCATCTGTTCCTGGGGTTTTACTTTGGCTTTCTTCTGCAAAAAGGGATAGTTTTAGTTCTTCTTTCCCTATTTTTACCCCTTTGATTTCCTTCTCTTGCCTTATTGCTCTGGCTAGAGTCTCTAGTACTATATTAAACAGAAGAGGTGATAATGGACATCCTTGCCTTGTTCCTGTCTTTAGTGGGAACTCTTGCAGTTTTTCTCCATTTAATATGATGCTGGCTGTAGGCCTATTGTATATTGCCTCTATGATGTTGAGGTATGTTCCTTCTATTCCAATTCTCTGTAGTGCTTTTAGCATGAATGGGTGTTGGATCTTGTCAAATGCTTTTTCAGCATCAATTGAGATGATCATGTGATTTTTGTCTTTTGAGTCTGTTTATGTGGTGAATTACGTCTATTGTTTTTCAAATGTTGAACCAGCCTTGCATCCCTGGGATGAACCTGGCTTGGTCATGGTGTATAATTTTCTTGATGTGGTTTTGAATGTGCATTGCTAGTATCTTGTTTAGCAGTTTTGCATCTAAATTCATCAATGATATAGGCCTATAGTTTTCTTTTCTTGAGCTGTCTTTATTTGGTTTTGGTATTAGTGTGACTTCATAGAATGTGTTTGGAAGGGTCCCGTTTCTTTCTATTTCACGGAATAGCTTGAGGAGTATTGGGATTAGCTCTTCTAAAAATGTTTTATAAAATTCACTTGGAAAACTATCTGGTCTTGGGCTTTTATTTGATGGTAAACTCTTTATTGCTGTTTCTATTTCTTTGATTGTTATTGGTCGGTTTAAGTTTTCGATATCTTCTTGACTCAATTTAGGGAGGTTGTATGTGTCTAGGAAGTTGTCAATCTTTCTTTATTGTCTTGGCCAAAATTTTAGCATATTCTGCAGACTTCTTTATTTTGCTTATAATGTTGTTTCTTCAGAGTAGTATGCCAGCTTTTGTGCTGCAAAACATGTGGAGTAACAAGATGCTGAATCTTTGGTGCTTCAGTCCTAGATTTCGTACCTTCCTAGTTTAAGGGCTTTCTGACAACATATTAGTGGTCATCATCTTCCCTAGAGAGATGGAAAACTTTTCAGATTCTGCCAGATTTCTTAGGCCCCAGGTGATGAGGCACAGTGGTATATGTCAGTCAAGGAATATCCTTCTCTCCTTTTTTTTGCAATAACTAAGTTTAGTATACTCAGATTGGCATCCTCAATGCAACCCTGAACAGATTTAGCCTTTCTCTCTTCAGTTCTCCATAATTTTTAATAGGAATGACCCTTACTCAGTAGTAGATGAACATGGCCTTGGGTCAAGATTCCCTGCTTCATAGGAAGGCCTTGTCATTCCCACCACTGATTGGGACCACATAATTCTTCCACTCTTCACCAGGAGCATCAGTAGCAACTTCTGTGGCCACATGCTTCTTGTAAAAAGTACAAAGTTGCATTTCTGGCAGCCAGTAACTGGAAGGAGACATTCAGTATCATATTGATGCAGCTGATTAGCTGATTGCCTACCCCATTTATTCTTGATGTGTTTGCTGCATCGAGCTCACAATTTCACATTCCAGAGCCAAATCAGAATTTTTAGGTCTGCTATTGCTTTGTTCTGCTACACTAGTATCTTCCTGCCTATGTACAGAAATGAGCATTCAGGAAGTAAAACAGGAACTGTATTTATCTTCCAGGAGCTTATACTCTGAAAAGGACCAGATGAATACTAAAAAACTAAGATCAGGGGAATAAGCAATTCAATAAGACTCAAATATTAATCTAGTATTGAACTTTATTAAATTGATTCTACTCCTACTTATTAGTTGAATCTTTTTTGTGTGTGTGTGGTACTGGGGATTGAACTCAGGAGCATTCTACTGCCGAGCTATACCCCCAGCCCTGTTTTTTATTCTTTATTTTGAAACCAAGTCTCACTAAGTTGCGGAGTGCCTCACTAGGTAGCTGAGGCTGGCTGCAAACCTGGATCCTCCAGTCTCAGCCTCCCAAATGCTGGGATTACAAGTATACGCCACCACCCCCTGCTAATTGAATCTTATTAAACTGAGTCTACTCCACCTAATCAAGACAACTTTTGTGGTACATACTGCCAAATGACTTTCCCAAACTCCTTTCTCTCCTAAAGAGTTGACCTGACCCACCCACTGAGTTAACTGGGTAAGGTGTCACATTGGGTTCAGAAGAGGTGCTGATATCATATATACAGTAGAGATTGATATACTAAAAACAACAGGGATACTAAGTTGGTGAGTCAAAGCAACAGCCATAAGGAAAAGAGAAATTTCAGACATGTGGTAGAAGACATATTATATAAGGAAACAGAAATACTAGAAGACTAGAAAACAAAGATTGTTGTAAAGATCACCAAAGTGATGTGGGGTGGGGCACAGACACTGGGGAGGTAAGATAATTGAAGTAAGATAACTGAAAAGGGCAGGTTATTGTGATCTCTCAGTTTTCAAACTTTATGAAACACTTGGAAAATATTAATAAATTGTACATTCTAATTCAATAGGTTGCACAGAGAATATAAGATTATGGATTTCTAGCAACTCCCAGGTGATTCCAACACTGCTAGAATGTGAACCATACATTTATTTATTTATATATTTATTTTTTCATTGATTTACCTATTTATTAGAACGACGGATTGAGCCCAGATGCATTCTTCCTCCTAGCTACATCCTCATCACTATTTTATTTTTATTTTGAAACAGGGTCTCGCTAGGTTGATAAGACTCTCACTATTTGCTGAGGTTATCCTCAAACCTGCTATCCTCCTATCTCATCTTCCCAAGTACTGGGATTACAGGCGTAAGTCACCATGCCTGGCTGGCCCAGAAAATCACCATATAAATAACCTAAAGACACAGCTCAAAACTCTTGAAAAACAAGAACAGTCTAACCCAAGAGCTAGTAATGACAGGAAATTATGAAAATCAGAGCAGAAATTAATGAAGTAGAGAATAAAAAATTAATACAGAAAATCAACAAAACCAAAAGCTGTTTTCTTTAAAAAATAAACAAGATAGATAAGCCATTGGCCAACCTGACCAAAAGAAAGAGAAAAATCAACCCAAATTGCCAAAATAAGAGATGAAAAAGGTGATATTACCATTGACAGTGTGGAAATACAGAGAATCATCAGAAACTATTTTGAAAAACTATACTCCAACAAAATGGAAAATCTAGAAGAAATTGAGAAATGTCTAGACATATATAACCTTCATAAATTGAGTCAAGAAGACATGGGAAACTTAAAACCAACCAATAACAATCAAAGAGACAAAGAGATAGAAACAGCAAAAAAGAGTTTACCATCAAACAAAAGCTCAGGGTGAGACGGTTTCCCAAGTGAATTTGATAAAACATTTAGAAGAGCTAATCCCAATACTCCTCAAACTATTATGTGAAATAGAAAGAAATGGGACCCTCCCAAACACATTCTTTGAAGCCAACATCACATTAATACCAAAGCCAAATAAAGACAGCTCAAGAAAAGAAAACTATAGGCCTATATCACTGATAAACTTAGATGCAAAACTGCTAAACAAAATACTAGCAATGTGTGTACAAAACCATATCAAGAAAATTATGCACCATGAGGAAGTTGGGTTCATCTCAGGGATGCAAGGCTGGTTCAACATACAAAAAACAATCCATGTAATTCACCACATAAACAGAATCAATGACAAAATCACATGAACGTCTCAATTGATGCTGAAAAAGCATTTGATAAGATCCAACACCCATTCATGCTGAAAGCACTACAGAGAATTGGAATAGAAGGAACATACCTCAACATCATAGAGGCAATATACCATAGGCCCACAGCCAACATCATATTAAATGGAGAAAAACTGCAAGAGTTCTCACTAAAAACAGAAACAAGACACAAATGTCCATTATCATCACTTCTGTTCAATATAGTTCTTGAGACTCTAGCCAGAGCAATAAGACAAGAGAAGGAAATCAAAGGGGTAAAAATAGGGAAAGAGGAACTAAACCTATCCCTTTTTGCAGATGACATGATACTATACTTAGAAGACCCAACAAAGTCAACCAAAAAACTTAGAGAACTAATCAACAAATTCAGCAAAGTGTCTGGATACAAAATCAATCTTAAAAAATCAGAAGCTATTCTGTATGCCAACCATAAATCCACTGAAAAAGAAATCCAGAAAACAATTCCACTCATAATATTCCCTCCCCCCCCAAAAAAAAATATAAAATGCTTAGGAATAAACCTAACCAAAGAGGTAAAAGACCTCTACAAGGAAAATTATAAAACATTGAAAAAAGAAATCAAAGAGGACCTTAGAAGATGGAAGGACATTCCATGCTCTTAGATAGGCAGAACAAATATAATCTAAATGGCCCTTCTTTCAAAAGTTATCTTCAGATTCAGTGGAATACCCATTAAATTACCAAGATCATTCTTCACAGACATAGAAAAATCAGTCCTTAAATTCATTTAGAACAACAACAACAAAGACTATCCAATGTAGCTCTCACCAACAAGAACCATGCAGGAGGCATCACAATACCTGACTTCAAACTATACCAGAATTGTAATAAAAACAGCAGGTATTGGCACAAAAGCAGACACGTAGACCAATCGAGTAGAATAGAAGACTCAGAAACAAATCTGCACACTTATAGCCATTTGATTTTTGACAAAAGGACAAAAACATGCACTGGGAAAAAGATAGCCTCTTCAAAAAATAATGATGGCAAACCTGGTTAACCATATGAAGAAAAATGGAAATCAATCCCACTTTCTCACCCTGCACAAGAGTCAATTCAAGATGAATCAAAGACCTGGAAGTCAGACCAGAAACTTTGCAGCTACCTGAAGAGGGCATAGGTCCAACACTTCAACACATAGGCACAGGTAAAATCTTTCTCAACAAGATTTCAAATGCACAAGGAATCAAAATAAAGATCAGTATGTAGGATTGCATTAAACTGAAGACCTTTTGGGCAGCAAAGGAGAGTATCAAGAAACTCAACAGAGAGCCTACAGAATGAGAAAAAATATTTGCCAGCTACTCCTTTGATAGAGTACTAATATCTAGAATATACAGAGAACACAAGAAACTCACCACTAAGAGAAAAATCATTAAAAAATGAGTAAGTGAACTAAATAGACACTTCACAAAAGAAAAATACAAATGGCCAATAAATGTATGAAAAAATGTTCAACGTCATTAGTAATCAGAGAGATGCAAATGAAAACTACCCTGAGTTTTCACCTAACTCCAATGTTTCACCTAACTTACAATGGCAATCATTAAAAACACAAAAAATAAATGCTGGTGGTGTTGATAAGTGGGAACTCTAATACATAGTAGGTGGGATTGTAAATTAGTGCTACCACTTCGGAAAACAGTATAGAGAATCCTCAGATGAATTAGAATGAACCTACCATATGACCCAGCAATACCACCCAAAAGAATGAAAACCAAATTACCAGACTATTGTGTGTGTATATATGTTTATAGTTGCACAATTCACAATTGCCAAACTATGGAACCAGCTGAGATGTCCACCAACAGATGAATGGATTATGAAACTATGGGATATGTACACAATGGAATTTTACTCAGCCATAAAGAAAAACAAAATCATGTCATTTGCAAGAAAATGGATGGAACTGGAGAACATTATGCTTAGTGAGATTAGTCAGTCATAAAAAGGAAAAGTCAGATGTTATTCCTAATATATGGAAGTTAGGGAGAAAATGGGACATAGGAGGGACTCCAGACAAAGAAGGAGAAGTTTAAATGAGTAAAGAAGATTACCTAACTGAGAGAGATGGGAGGGGGAAGAGGGAAACATCCTAAAGTGCATGATGTACATTCACAAACATATCAAAGTCAATCACTAAACTGAACACAAGAAGGAGGGAGGGGGGAGGGGGAGGGAATGGTGTGGGAATTGGGGAAGAGCCAAATGAATGATGTATGCATGTATGTTTCTACCATCCTGTACTCATGAAGATGTATGATTACAATGCACCAATAATTTTTTTAAAAAGCAAAAATATTTTATTCAAGTAACACTTTGAGGGGGATGAGAGACAAATTTCACACCCATAAAATTGTACACAAAAATTCTTTTGCATTTTATAATCCTAATGTTTTCTGTAACACTGAAAATAAAGACTGAAGTTTGCTGTAAAGGATACATTTCTGCCTTGGACATCTTTCAGGACCCTATAGCTTACATGGCAATGAGTAATGATACTTTTCTTAATCCTTAATGATGTTGTTTACAAAATGTCTACACTGGGACTTCCTCAGAGGATAATGAGACATTCCCTACATAGACAGGGACTTGAAAACCGTATTTTTGGTATAAGGCTGGAAACAACAATGCAGTGGACCAGTAACTTAACAGCAAAATTCTATAAAAATGTGTCTACTTACTCCAAAAGCCACTATTACTGCTTTCACATCATATAATGGGCTGTATTCTCTTCAGCACTAAACACTTACTCTCATAAAAATAAAACTAATATTTTGTAATATTTAAAATTTACAAATTATTTTCAAATATATGATCACATCTCATTCTCACCTAAAACCTATGAGATAGGTAGATAGGGCAAATATTATCCACATTTTCAGAAAAGAAATGAGACTAGGGAATCAAATGACTCACTAAATAAATTGTTAGAAGATAAACTCTTGATTGCCATTCTTTTTCTGGCATGTTCCAGCATTCTTATTACACAGGTGAAGAAATTCAAATGGATCAAAGAGTGAAATGCTACCCCAGGAAATATGGGGTCTCTATGAGAAGCACAGTACTTGATTTGCTCCACCTACTGGGGGTTCATCAGGCATAAGAATAACACCTTTCTGGCCAAATTCTGTGTCATTCCCAGTTTTGGGTCTGTGAAACATTTATCTCTCTGTACCATTGATTACTTTTCCTACCTGTCAATGTATTAAGCTTCACCCCAGTTTCAATTATGAACTTGAGCAAGGAGTATAGAAAGGGAATTTTAAGAGCTTTTGTTATTAAATATCAGAATATCCCATTTCTGTTCCATAGCTCACCCTGTGTCCCAACTACCTCCAGGACCTTTCTTCCAACTAATTATTTGGGTCTTGGTCCACTGCCTAGTAGTCCCAGGCCCTGTTAGATTCAGAATAAGCCTTACTCTTGCCAGTAGCATTCCCACTATCATTCCAGACATTAGAAATCTACCTCATCTGAAGTAAAACTTTCTACACCAAAACTCATAACCCCAGTATTTTGGAGACTTAGGAAAATCACAGGTTTAAGAACAGCCTCAGCAATTTAGCAAGACTCTCAATAACCTACTGAGGCCCTATTTCAAAACAAAAATAAATAAATAAAAAATGCTGGAGGCATAGCTAACAAGTAGGATATCCCTGGGTTCAATTCCCAGAAGCACAAAACAAAACAAAACAAAAAAACCCTCCTGAATAACTATCTTCCTAGAATGCTCAGAACTGTATCCCACAGACACTCGATTTTTGATCACCATGCCCTATCAACAACACATCTGTATAAGTTTTCATTTTTACAAAATCTCTGAATTCAACTGATCTGCACCCTCTGTTTGTTTTGATCGTGTTTGTCAAATCATGCCTTGCCTATCAGGTTATATGTCATAGTCTGGATTTAAGGCAGAGCAATTATGTACAGTTGTGAGAGAATAAAATTTCAGGGTTAATAATGAAGGACATGGGTAATGAATGAAGGTAATATGGAGGACTTGGAGTACAGATAGTGGAAGAGCACTTCCCTAACATATTCAAAGCCCTGGTTTTGATCCCCAGTACTACAAAAATGAAAGAAGAAAGGAAGAAAGGAAGAAAGAAAGAAGGAAGGAAGGAAGGAAGGAAGGAAGGAAGGAAGGAAGGCTGATTTGAGAATGTGTTTATTTACCTGACTTTAGCTAAATGAGAATGATTGCTTATTCTAATTGAATTTTTTAAGAAGTTATAGACACTCAAAGTCATTTGTAAATGGAAACAGCAAGGGTGAATTTAGTCACCAACTTCTATCTCCCAACAGACAGTTGCAACCATTCACCCAGTCGCATACTTCTTCCTATCAACACTATGTAAGGGTTCCCTTTCCTCTGTAATCTCACTGACACCTTTTGGCTTTTGAAAATAGCTGTCCAAACATATATGGATGACATGTCATTGTAGTTTCAGATTGTATTTACTTGATTACTTGATGTTTACTAAAGTTCAGCATCCTTTATTGTACCTATTGACCAGGTTCTGCAAACAAATAGGCATAAAGACAAATGAAACAGAATTGGGAAACCAGAAATAAACCCACATATACACTGTCAAATGATATTCAACAAGACTGCCAAGAATAGACAATAGGAAAAGAACTGGGTTGTATCAATAAACGGTATTGGGAAAATTGTGTATCTCATCCAAAAGAATGAAACTGGATACTTATCTTACACCATACATAAAGTTATCTGAATAGACTAAATAATTAGATGTAAGATTTGAAACTGTAAAACTACAAGAAAACATAGGGAGGAAACGATATTGGTTTTGGCAATGATTTCTTGGATATGATATCAAAATTACAGACAAGAGCTAAAATAAACCAATGAGACAGTATCAAGCTAAAAAGCTGCTTTACAACAAAGGAAATAAGCAACAGAATAAAAGGCAATGGGAGAAAATATTTGCAAACCATATGTCTGCTAACAAGTTAGTTGCCAAAATATATAAGAACTCCTACAACTCAAGAGCAAAATGCCCAAATAACTTAATTTTAAAATAGCATGCCTCATAATTCTTCCCAAACATTAAAGTCAGAATACTATAGTGGTACATACATATCTCTGTTTGTAGCAGTACAATTCACAATAATAAAATTGTGGAACCAAACTAGGTGTCCATCCACAGATAAATGGATAAAGCAAATGTGGCATATACACACAATGGAAATTTACTCTGCCATAAAGAAGAACAAAATTATGTCATTTACAGGAAAATGGATGGAACCAGAGAATATTATGCTGAGATTAGCCAGTCAGAAAGATAAAGGTCACGTTATCTGTCATGTATAGAAGCTACAGAGAAAATAGAAAACAAACAGGATGAATAGAGATGGAAGAATATTGGAAGAGGATTGGGAGAGTGAGGTGGGAAAGGAAAAAGGAAACTTGATGAAAGAATCAGTTAAAATAATGCTATGTCCATCTTTGAAGGTATCACTACCAATCTCACTAATATGTACAGGGAGGGGTGGGTAGCAGGGTGGGATCTAGAGGGAAACACATCAAGTGCTGTGTAGATGTATGTTTCTATTACTTTGAACCTCACTATGATGTATAATTACAATGCACCAATAAAGGTATATTTTTAAAATAGCCTAAGTACTGAATAGGCATTTTTCTAAAGATGGTTTACTTTCCAAACTTTAGTCTAAACTTTACTTATTCCTGAATTTTTCTTTACTTTTTTCTAAGTACCTATGAGACTCTCTCTGGCAATTCCTGTTAGATATCTCTGATATCAGGATTTCCATTGAACAAACCACTAGAAATATCATATTTTAGCTGGACTCGATGGCCCACTCTTGCAATCCCAGTACTTGGGAGGCTGAGACAGGAGGAACACAGGTTCAAAGCCAGCCTCGGCAATTTAGCAAGGGTCTCAGTAACCTAGTGAGACTCTGTTTCCAAATAAGAAATAAAATCATACCTCTGGGTTCCATATATATATATATATATATATATATATATATATATATATATATATATATATATTTTTTTTTTTTTTAACTTACTAGATTAGAAGTCTGCCCATAGGTCTTTCCGGTGGTTTTCTCCTTTTGTCTTGTCTTTACACCAGGTGGCCCACAAAAAGATTATGCTCTGTGACAGAAATTGCTTGTTTACCCCATAATCTTCTTTGGTAACAGATAACTGAACTTTATCCAAGTGGCAATATACCTAGCTAAAAGACTACATCCAACTACTGTGTGTGTGTTTGTGTGTGTGTGTGTGTGTGTGTGTTATTGTGGATTGAACCTGGGGCATTCTACCCCTGAACTACACTCCCAGCCCTATTTTATTTATTTTTTAAATTTCGAGACAGCTCTTGCTAAGTTGCTGAGGCTGGCGTCAAACCTGCAATCCTCTCATCTCAGCTTCCCAAGAACTGGGATTACAAGTGTACACTACCACATCTGGCTCATACAGCCTTTCTTGAAGAAAAATATGTTCAGGTGACTAAACTCTTATAAAATGGATACATTCATGCACTGCATTGTGACACTTTGGTCAATGACAGACTGTACATTAAACAGTGGTCCTGTATGATTATAAGAAAGCTGAAAAATTCCTACCACTTAGCAGCACTATATCATAACATCAATTACTACGTGTCTGTAGTGCTGCTATTGTATACAAACCTATTGCACTGCCAGTATTATAAAAGTATGACATACATAATTATAAACAGTATATAATGAGAATGATAATAAATTAGTTACTGTTTCAAGTAACTAATTTTTGAAACAGGGTCTCCCGAAGCTGCTGAGGCTGGCCTTGAACCTGCGATTCTCCTGTCTCAGCCTGCCAAATAGTGGAATTACTGGTGGGCGCCACCACACCCAGCTCCCCAAGCCTTTTGAAATTATTCACCTGCTTCTTGAAGCTCTGGCAATACATTGTTTAACTTTCTTTTTTGTGTGTGTTACTGGTATTGAACTCAGGGACATTTTATCTCTGAACTATACCCCAGCCCTTTTTATTTTATTTATTTAGCTAGTTAGCTAGTTACTTACTTACTTACTTACTTACTTACTTACTTACTTACTTACTTATTTACTTACTTAAATTTATTTCATGGTACTGGGACTTGAACCCAGAGACATTCTACCTATAAGCTACACCCACAGCTGCAGCCCTTTTAAAATATGTTTTGCTTGAAACAGGGTCTCACTAGGTTTCTGAGTCTCCCTAAATTTCTGAGGCTGTCCTTGAACCTACAATTCCCCTGACTCAGCTTCCCAAGTACTAGGATTACAGGCATATGCCACAATGCCAGGATCCTTTTTTATTTTTAGTTCTATTTTTATTTTTATTTTTTTGAGACAGGATTTGACTAAGTTGCTGAGGTTGCCCTTGAACCTGCAACCCTCCTGTCTCAGCCTACAAAGTAGTGAGATTACAGATGTGCACCACCATTTCTAACTTGTTGCTTAACTTTCTGATGGATTATTCTCTGAAACAATAAATAAGGGTGTTTGATAACCTTTTTATTAAATTCTGGCTCCTTAAATCTCTTTATATCCCTTTCTCCTCCTCCTCTCCTCAGAGCTTCATTGTTCCTTGGATGTGGCTCAATGATGAGCACTTGCCTACAATGCACCAGGCCCCAGATTCAATTCTTAGCACTGGAAGAAAACTATTTTTAAAAAACAATAATTTACTATACCATCTATCTTTTTATTTTTATTTATTTTTTGATACTGGGGATTGAGCCCAGGGGTATTCTACCTCCAAGCTATATTCCCAGCCCTTTTTATATTTTGTTTTGAAATAGGTCTCACTAGGTTGCTGATAGGCTCACTACTTGCTGAGGGTGGTATACAACTTGCAATCCTCCTGTTTCAGCCCCCTAAATACTGGTATTATACGCAAATGCCACCACACTTGGCTTATTTTTTTAATTTTGAAGCAGAGTCTCACTAAATTGCAGAAGATCTGACTAAATTACTGGAGCTGGCCTTGAACCTTCAATCCTCCAGTCTCAGCCACCAAAGTACTGGAATTACAGGCACACACCACCTTACCCTGATCACTTTTGTCAATATTTTAGTGTACTCCTTCTACTTATTAAAAAAATTCTGTAAAGCATTGCGCTGTGTTACAGCAGCAGCAGCAGCCTCATACATACTGCGTTTATCACATTTCTTGACTGCATCAAAAGACCATGTGGAGAGATTGACCTATACCATCTAGTGACATACCAGTGCACTGTGATGCTCACACAATGATGTGATTGTGTGATGGTGCATTTCTCAGAATCTATCCCATTTTAAGTGACAGACACAGGACTGCATAAGGAAAAATGTGGGAAATTGCTAGAATGTCCTTAAAAGGAGCAAATGAGCCTTTCTTATTTTCTTTTTCTGTTCTCCTGATGCTTATGATGCAAATGTGATATCGGCAGCACTATGAGGCTTCTTGCTTTATAAGAATGAGGGCAGAAGTGTTAAGTGGAAGGAATATGACTTTGTGAATATTGTAGAACTATCATAACTATTCTGGCCTTTCCATCTTCAGTTTTCTGTTATGCGATGTACAACAATCTTCCATCTTTTTAAGTCACATTTTTTTCCACAGTGCATGCACATGGCCCCGGGTTTGATCCCCAGCACTGTGCTCTCACTGAGCTCCGTTCTCAGCCCATTAAGCCTCTAGTACACTAGGTTTTCTGTCTCTTGCACCTGAAATTGATTCTCATACATTTTTCCCTGCTGGTTTTCCATAGTCCATTTAAAATAGCAATGCTATACCCCACAGTGTTTCAATATCCAATATGCCTTATAATACTACCCTACAAATGTAGGAGACATAGATACCAACAGAATATTAAATCCTGCCCTTACTGTACATTCTTTTTCTGCCTGTATAAGAATTATATACAACATACTTGCTGTTACAGTTTGGATCTGGAATGTCCCTCAAAAGCTCATGTGTTGAAGGCTTGGTCCCCAATGTAGCAATATCCTGAGGTGGGGCTTTTGGAAAGTGATTGTATCATGAGGGTTCAACCTCATCAGTACATTAATTTATTTGAAGAATTAATGATTTTAGTGGTGCTGGGAATTGAACCCAGGGGCATTCTACCTCTGAGCTATACCCCAGCCCTATGTTTATTCTTTCTTTTTGAAACAGGATCTCACTAAGTTGCGGAAGGCCTCACTCAGTTGCTGAGGCTGTCTGCAAACCTGTAATCCTCCTGTCTCAGCTTCCTAAGCACTAAGATTAAAGGTGTGTGCCACCACACCCAGCTGAATTAATAATTTAAATGGACTACTGGGAATAGTGAAAATTGTAGGCAGATGGGAAATGTTTAGATGACTGATGGCTTCTCCCTGGGGACTATATCTTATTCCTGGGTCACTCTCTCCTCTCTCCTCTCTCCCCCCTCCCTTTTCTCCCCTCTCTTCCCTCTTTGCACCCTTCCCCCTTTCCCCTCTCCCCTCTCCCCCCCTCTCTGCTTTCCAGCTGCCATGAGCTGAGCAGTTTTCTTCTGTCATGTCCTTCTGCCATTAGGTTCTGTCTCATCTCAGACCCAAAGCAACGGAGCCAGCCAACCATAGATTGAAACCTCTGAAACTGCAAGCCAAAATAAATCATTTCCTCCTCTAAGTTGTTTTTGTCAGGTGTTTTTGTCACAGCCACAAAAACCTGAATGGAAACTGAGTGGAAAAGTCACTTGGTGAATTTTGCTTTATAATGGAATTAACACTGCACTCCAAACCAGGAAGTGAGACTACAAACCCTGCAATGGGTATGACATGGTTCTCCAAGATATCTTTAGCAGAAGATGTTGGTCACAGCAATTTCAAGATCATGAAAACTGTCTAATAATTATTTAGCGTAATGACAGCCAAAGTTGTATCTGTAGCTCAGACATCTCTTCTGAGCTCCAGTCAAATATGTTCATGTGAAATGTAACTCTATCGTAAACTTTCAGACAGCCTAGATTGAACCATTCCCATAACAGATGACTTTCCCCCTAATATCTCTTCCCTCTCCAGTTCTTTTTCTATATCTTCAAATGGTGCTACCATCTACATAGAAGATGTCACCAAATTCTCCTGCATCCTGATTGCAATTGTCAATGTTCCTCTAATGTATGGCTATTTTACTTCTGTGATAATCTCATCCATCCCTAGAATCTCATCCCATTGGCTCTGAGCCTTATAATTCCTTGTTTTGACCATCACAGTGACTTGAAATCCTCTCTCTCTCTCTCTCTCTCTCTCTCTCTCTCTCTCTCTCTCTCTGTACTGGGGATTGAACCCATGGGCATTCTAACTCCGAGCTATACCCCCCACCCTGTTTTTAGTCTTTATTTTGAAACACGATCTCACTAAGTTGGGGAGGGCTTCACTAAGTATCTGAGGCTGGCCATGAACGTGCAATCCTCCTGTATCAGCCTCCCAAGTACTAGGATTGCAAGTGTGTGTGTGTGCCACCGCACCCAGCATCTCTCTCTCTCTCTCTCTCTCTCTCTCTCTCTCTCTCTCTCTCTCTCTCTCTCTCTCTTTCTCTCTCTCCCTCCCTCTCCCTCTCCCTCTCCCTCCCTCCCTCCCTCCCCCCTCCTCTCTCCTCTCTCCTCTCTCTTCTCTCCTTTCTTCTCTCTTCTCTCCTCTCTCCTCTCTCTCTGTACTAGGGATTGAACGCAGGAGCATTCTGCCTCTGGGCTACACCCCCAGCTATTGAAGGCTTCTCTAAGTTGCTGAGGCTGTCCTTAAACCTGAAATCTTCCTGCCTCATCTTCCCAAGTACTAGGATTATAGGTGAGTGCCACCAGACCCAACTGAAATCTCGTCTTTTTAACAACACACCCCAATCCAGGTTCCACATTATGATGCTATTCATCCTTCTGAGACACGTCAGAGTATGCCACTCCCTTCTTTAAAAGTCCTGAGTGCTGAGTGTGATGGTGCACACATACAATCCCAAGGGAGATTGAGGCAGAAGAATCACATGTTCAAATCCAGCCTGGGCAACTTTGAAATCCTGTGTTAAATATTTTTTGAGGATCTGTATCAGTAGCAAGGCTCCCTGGATTTAGTCCCCAGTGCCTAAATAAAATGATTATCCTAACATGAGCCATATTCAACCACCTTTCATTTCTGGGCCTTGAGTCAGTCCATCTTTCACCAATGCCCCCCCTCAGCACACACACACACACACACACACACACACACACACACACACACTTACACAAGCCTCTTCTTGTCCATCCCTTTCACTTTGAACAGGACTACAAAATGTCATACTTTCTGCAGAGCTATAGTTCTTAGAAAGAAGGGGATAGTGGCATCCCCTGGATCTGCTCTAGGGCACTGTGCAAATTTTCCCATAGGATCATATGGTGTCAGGGCCTTCAGAGGTCCACAGAACAGCTGGCAACAATATGAATCCACAGCTACTCTCCTATTCCCTATTGCACAGAAGCCCCCTTTGCCTCCCCTCTGGGCCTGGCATCACCCAAGCTCTGCACCTGAACTGGCTGGGGAACCCAGACTCTTCCCAGAAGTCCCTCTAAGCCAGCAACCTTGCCTCCTGAGTGATGAGAGGGGTTTGAGAAGCAGGATCCTAAGCACAGCCCTCCATTTCCAACTTCTAAGGACACTCTGCTCCCTTTGCCTGGCCCAGGTAGTCTCATATAGCTAGATCCCATTCATCATCAATAAATTCAAAATTATAGAGTAAATTTTGTCTGGAACCTCTTATCTCCATCTTTTCTCCTTTCAACTAATATAATCTCTGCCTGGTTACACTCCTATCCCATCATGCCCACCCTAAGCCCAGAATCAATGGGATAAATGCAGAGAAGTCCTGTTTTCAGCACAATGAAGAAATGGGAAATTCAAAATGTGTTTACAATGATAGCAACATTAAAATAGCTCATCTCATGCTACATTGCCAAATGAAGGATAACAGAGGCATAAACATTGTCCTTAAAAAGATTCTTTTAGAAGAAAAGTATGAATCAAATCATTTACTGGAAGTACTGTTTGAACAGATGGTGCGATTAACAGCTAGCATGTAAGCCACCTTGCGAGTTGATGGAAAAGTAAACAAGTGGAGCTAAAAAGAAATCACTCCATTCTCCAAAAGGTTCTTTCATTCATTTCAGCAGCAACATGGGCAAGTCTGTGCTTCGAAGGCTGTGCTCCCCTGGGGGACGGTGGGAGAGAGCAGGAGGGGAGGTATACAAGACTGAGCTCCAATATCACCTGCTGAGGGACCAGAAAGGTCCAAATAACCAGACCTCTCCACATAGCTGACTCTGGTGACCACTAAGGACACTATGCGCATCCTTGATTGTGGCCTCTGGTGCCTGAGGGGAGGGCTAGGAGTTAGGGTTGGGAGCCAGTTACACTCCTGACTCTCTGCAAAGCACTTTCCACAGACCATTTCCTCCAAGGACAGCCCAGTGTCCTCGAGAGTCAAGTGCTCTTGGGCCAATTTTCCCAATCAGGAAACCAAGGTACAAAAAGGATTTGGAAGTGATCTGCCGAGGCTGCAAAGATACTTTGTCTGTGGAGCTGCCATTGAAACCTGGCCTGTGAGGTCCCAGAGCGCTTTGATGAGGCAGGAGGAATATGGTGTCTCTCCCTTCAAAATTAGACCCAGTGTGGAGTCACACAAGTAAACAGGTAAGTAACATATAGACCAATAAATGTGAACCGAATAAAGGGGCTGGAGCTATACTTGGGGAGTGGAGGTGTGCTACACCAAGATAGTGATGTAGGAACCAGACTAAATAAATTGTCACCAACCATTCAGATATGTAGGATCATCCGATCATCCGGGTGACTGTTGCAGACTTGCTTGCTTTTCATGTTCACATGTGGTACTACTTACATACAGATGTTAGTTTCCCAGCCCGTTAGAGCCCAAAGGTGCTAGGAAGGCAATGAAATCATTTATACTTCCCAAGATCCAGCAACCTAATTAAGGAGGAAAGGAACTTTAGTGATAATAATCCATAAATAAACTCTTTCTCTTGGGCATATTCTTGTAAATACTTCTGCGCCCTTTCATGTGAAGGACCTTTATATTGCTTCTCTGGTACCTAATCCTAGAAGCTTTGAAATGTTTACCCTTTGCAATCTGGAAAATTTTTTTTGTGGGGGGGGGCACACTTCATATTGAATCCAGGAGCATTTTTTACCTCTGAACAAACCTTCATCCCTTTTTTATCTTTTACTTTTAAATAGGGCCTTGCTAAGTTGTTGAGGCTGTCCTTGAACCTGCAATCCTCCTGTCTAAGCTTCCCAAGTACTGTGATTACAGGCATGTACCACCACACCTGGCTAGGTTTTGAAATCTTTGATACTATGCTCCCAGCAGGTATGATTCCACCAGTTCCCTGGGTTGTTTTGGGGTTTTTCGGGGGGGGGGGTTCTTTTTTAAATTTTTAATTGACATGTAATAATTTGTACATTTTTATGGGACACAGTGTGATGTTTCAATACATGTGCATTTGTATAATAATCAAATCAGGGTAATTAAACAGTTACTTTGTGGTGACTCCATTCAAAATCTTCTAATTATTTTCAAATATACATTATTTGTGTAGCACACACAAACACACACATACAATGGGGTATTTTTCAGCCGTAAAAAGAATGAAATCATGTCACTTTCAGGAAAATGGATAGAAGTAGATATCAAGTTAAGCAAAATCAGCCAGATTTAGGAAGACAACTATCACATTTTCCCTCATATGTAGAATCCTGAAAAAAAAAAAAAGAGAGATAATATAAATATAGAAAGAAAACTATTTAGTGAAGAGGAAGAATATGGCAACATGGAAATGATAAAAATATATATATTCATGTGCACATATGATACAATGAAACCCATTATGCTGCATAATTAATATGAACTAATAAAAGATTCCACACACTCATCACTCTTGACATTGATATGATAAGAAAGTATAGAATAGTAGTAGGCTTATAATTTACATGTCACTTTAAAGTACTATTTTTATGCCAGGTGTGGTAGTGCATACTTGTAATGCTAGTACTTGGGAGGCAGAGACAGGAGGATCACAAGTTCAAAAGAAGTCTGAACAACTTAGCAAGACTCTCAGCAACCTAATGAGACCCTCCCTGTTTCCAAGTTTTAAAAAGGGGCCGGGGGTGTATATTAGTGGTAGAATGTCCCTGGGTTCAATCTCCAACACCAAAATAAATAAGTAAAAAATTAATTAATTAATTTCTATTTTATACAAATATATTTATTTTACCTTTTTTAGTTTTTAAAGAAATTAACTTATTAATTTAAAAAACTTTCTGCAAAGAAAACGTACCCAAGATAGCTTCACTTGAGAGTCCTATAAATCATGTAATGAGTAGTTAGCATCGATTTTATACATTTTTTTCCCTAGAAAATAACTTCCATGATCTCCTTATCCTATCATGTCATGGAACTTATCACTTTATATAATTACCACCTGCTTCCATATCTGTTTCATCTATTACACCAAAGAGCCTTTTAAAAAATTATTTTATTAGTGCATTGCAATTATAAATCATAGTGAGATTCAATGTAATAAATAATAATCACTCAGTAAATGTTTGGGGAAAACTTGAACGTAGACTTCACTATAGCTAAGTTCAATGCTACTCCTTTAAGTGAAATAAACCTTGATAGAGAACATATCTATGTAATCATATGAGGAAGTAAATAATGAATTTTATTATAATATATGCTATATATACCAACCTGGATTTGGTATAATTGAAACTTATGTATTTGTAATTAAATTAATGGAAACATTTTCAATAAATAAATTAATTAAATAAACATTAAAAACTGGGATTTTAGAATGTTCCTCACCCCATTTATTAAAGGGAATATCCCTTTCTGTTGGGGGGGAGTATAGGGGATTGAACCTAGAGTGTCATTCTATCTCTGAGCTACACCCCCAGGCCTTTTAATTTTTTTAAAAATAGGAAGTTGCTGAGGGCCTTGCTATATTGCTGAGCCTGAGCTCCAGCCTGCCATCCTCCTGTCTCAACCTCTCAAATACTGGGGTTTCCAGAGAACTACAGTAATATATGCATACTTGTGTTCATAGCAGCACAAATCACAGTAGCCAAATTATGGAACCAACCTAGATGTCCATCAACAGATGAATGGATTACAAAATTATGGGATATCCACACAATGGAATTCTGCTCAGCAATAAAGAAGAACAAAATTATGTCATTTGCAAAAAAATGGAAGGACCTGGAGAACATTATGTTAAGTGAGATGAGCCAGTCACAGAAAGTGAAGAGGCATATGTCTTCTCTAATATGCAGAAGCTAGGGAGTAATGGGGTTTCCATAGGGACTCCAGAGGGAGAAATACAAGATGGCGACTGAGTGAAACAACTTTCCTCAGATGCTATGATTTCGAACTAAATTTACCATAAAAAGAGCTTCTTAACAGAAGAAAAAATACTACAACAACCAAAAAACAAAAGCGGAACTTGAACTACAACAAAAGAAGATCAAGAACGCGGACCTAGGCGTGCAAGGAACCCGGCCGCACTGCAGCTCGGCAGCGCGCTGTGCACCCCAGCACTGCGCCCTGCCCCCGGTGCCCTGCGCCCTGCTGAAGAGCTAGGCTACCGAGACGGGATCTGGAGCAGCAGAGATCAATCTGATGCTATGAGCAGCAAAATGCACGGCGGACACAGATAAAAGTCCAGGCATGGTGCGGGGACCCCCGCGTCTCGAGGCACTATCTAAGCGAACATCCCCACACCATCTACAGCGCCCGGAACGAGCTCCCACAGGTCTGCCTCCGTGCTCTGCCCCAGAGATGGAAAAGTGAGCGACAGAGCCTGGAGCAGGTCAGCCAAGAATCCAGCTTCTTGACTGAAGGAAGAGAAGGAGTGTTTGAAAGCTGGGCGTGAACTTAGAGTGCCTGGGTGGAGACCAGGAGGTTCAGGGGAGCCGGCGCGCGGCCGCCACCATCTTTGCCACCAGCTCCCCCCAACCATCTTCCTCCCAGCTATCCAAACCATCATTGTCCGATTGCGCCCCCCGCGGTCCAGGAGGTGGAACAGGCCGAACAGCAGAGAACCGTAAGTGGACTACAACCCGGGGTGCTGGATTTATAATACAAAGGATAGACTCAGACATCCGCCCTTCTAGAGCCTAGACTGGGTCAGAAGGGCACAGGATCCCAGAGCATATAGGGCATCTGGAAAGGCCTGGCATTTAGACTGCAAAAGCAAAAAGCAGAGAGAGATAGACGCAGCCAGGCCCAGTGGAGAGCAGCGGGAGAAGTCCTCTGCCTGAACTGAGAGAGCAAATAAAAAAACCTAAACTCGGTGCCTATGAACTAACAGAGTGATTGCTGTAGTGCCTGGTTGCTATTTGTAGACTTTTTTTTTTCCTCTCTTCTTTTTTGATGATAAGTTCTATAGGTGGATACTCTGTTTTTCTTTTGTATTGCCTTGACTTATATGTTTGTTTGGACGATTACTTGCTTTGTTATCTCTTGCTTAGGTTGTCGAATCCTCTTCCTGTCCCTTTACATGCTTCCCCCCCTCCCCTCTATATTCCTCCCCGCAACACTTTACCTCCTCTCTTCTCTTTTCTCCTTTTTCCTCTACCATCTCTAATCTTTACAATATATCACCTCAACACACTCAACGTCTTATTCTGCTGGAACACACCCTCTTCTTTATCCTACTCCTGCATTCATTACTGTGATCTCTCACTCAGACTTTATCTCTGAACATAATGCGTCACCTCTCAACCCCCACTGCAGAGATTGGACAAGAAAACTTGCAAGAACAGCAAAGATATAAATTGATGAGCAGGGAACCATGGGAAGCAAAAATAACAAAGAAACAATGAACTACCACAACCCCTCAATAACAGATCTCACCAACCAAGAATGGCAGAGACTACCAGAAGAACAATTCAGATCTTTAATACTAGAAACAATACAGGATTTTCAGAAAGAATGTAGGCAGAGCTTTAAAGAAATAAAGGAAGACATAAAGGAACAAATAAACAAAGAATTCAATGACCTAAAAAGAAACCAAAGAGAAGCATTGAAGGAAGTGAAAGATGAAATAATCGAAATGAAGGCATCAATTCAAACTATAAATAACAGATTAGACCATATGGAAAATAGAATATCACTTTTAGAGGATGACCATACCAAAAATGAATCTATAGTACATAACTTAGAAAAAAAATTACTACAGTATGAATCGGACATTGAAGAGATCTGGGCCAATTTTAAAAGAGCTAACCTAAGAATAATAGGCATAGAAGAGGGATTAGAAGTTGAAACCTATGGAATAAACAATCTCTTCAAAGAAATAATAACAGAGAATTTTTCCAAACATAGAAAGAGAAGTCGACACACAGGTTCAGGAAACATACAGAACTCCCTCAAGACAAGACCAAAGAAGAGGTTCACCACGCCACATAATAATCAGATTGACCAATGTAGAGGTAAAGGAGAGAATCTTAAAGGCAGTGAAAGTAAAAGGCCAAGTGACATTTAGAGGCAAACCAATTAGAATCACACCAGACCTCCTGAATCAAGTCATGAAAGCCAGTAACATATTCCAAACTCTGAAAGAAAATAACTTGCAGCCAAGATTCTCATGCCCAGCAAAACTCTCTCTTAAAATTGACGGGGACATAAAAACCTTCCATGACAAACAGAAACTGAAGGAATTTATGTCTTCCAAACCAGCACTGGAGAAAATACTCAAAGAGATTAACTACAAAGAAGAACTAACCAGTAAATGTCAGAACCAGAGAAACAATAATTTCCAGGAAGCAAACAACTAAGCAAAGAAGAATAAACTCCACCAAAAACAGAAGTCAAAACTCAAAATGTTAGGAATTAAAAATCA
>PVLC010022278.1:0-26945 GCA_004027655.1 Graphiurus murinus | reverse complement strand
CTTGTAATCCCAGCATTGGGGAGGCTGAGACCGGAGGATCCGGGTTCGCGGCCAGCCTCAGCTACCTAGTGAGGCACTCTGCAACTTAGTGAGACTCGGTTTCAAAATAAAGAATAAAAAAAATAGGGCTGGGGGTGTAGCTCGGAGGTAGAATGCCCCTGAGTTCAATTTCCAGTACCGCAAAAAAAAAAAAAAAAAAAAAAAAATTTTAGAAGTTTTAGAATTACAGATAAATAGCAAAGATAGTACACAGAATTCCCCTCTCTTGCCTTCTGAATTATTAACATTTATATTACTGTGGCATATTTTTTGCAATAATGAACCAATCTTGATATATTATTATTAATTAAAGTTCATGCTTTACTCAGATTCTCTTAACTGTTTTTTTTTTTTTTTTGCCTTTTTCAGTTTCAGGATTATTTTTTTTTTTTTTTTTGAGAGGGGAGTTCTAAAGATTGATAAATGAATTTTTATTAACATATTAATTGAGGTAGAAGCCATTTATATGATCACCTGAATGTTAGACTAGTTCTGAGGTCCTGAAGTCCCTTTCAGTTTCCAAAGTATTGTTATTTATTTATTTGCTTTTTAATTTATTTTTGTGTGTGGTACTAGGGATTGAACCCAGGAACATTCTACTGCTGAGCTACATCCCCAGCCCTATTTTTTTAATTTTTATTTTGAAACACGGTGTTGCTAGGTTGATGAGAATCTTACTACTTGTTGAGGTTGTCCTTGAACCTGGGATCCTCCTGTTTCAGCCTTCCAAATATTGGGGTTATAGGTGTGCACCACCACACCCGCCTGGCCAGTTTTCAAAACTGTTTAAAAGAGTACAGGTTTAACCTCCTGCAAAGTTCTGACTTTTGTAACATTTATGTTCTCCTGTAACTTGTAAAATTTGTTACTTTACCATGTTAATAATAATGACTCTTCAATTGTTTGTTTCTAAATTTTAGCATCATCAATTGCAGCAAAGATAAGACAAACTTGGTTACTTCTGTTATGTCATGTGCTAAATTGCTGGTAAAAATATTCTAAAGTAAATTGCCTCCTTTGGGATCCATGTGGATCAACTCTTCTACTTCAATATGCTTTTGTTCCTAATGAATCATTAATCATTCACATTTCACTATAAAGATCTTAAAATATTTCTTTCTTAAAAGTTCTTTACTTGTTTACTGTAGTTGAACACATGCATGCCTATGACTCAGCAATTCTACTCTTAGATTTATATATAACAAAACTGTGCATATCATCACCCAAATACATGAACAGAAATGTGCATGGCAGGGCTAATATTCCAAACTGGAACTTTTCAGTGCCTCTTAACAATAGAATGGGTGAATAAATTGTGATATAATCTTATAGGGGATATTAAGCAGCAGTTAGAATAAGCAAATATAGCTACATATAAAAATGTGTAAATCTCACAAATAAAATGTTGAGCAAAAGAAGTCATACACCAATAGTACTTACTCATTTCATTTACTTCAGTTTCAAATTGGTAAAACTAATCTGGTATCAGAAATCATAAAATGAATTACCCTTGTGAGGATTGTGGGAAGTATTTAGAATGGAGAATGAGGGAGCTTCGAAGATGCTAATAATGTTCTATTTCTTGGTTTAGATATTGGTTACAGGGGTGTGTTCACCTTGTGAAAAATAATCAACCTTATGTCTTAGAATAAATGGGGTCAGAATTATAGGATTATGAAGGGTGCCATTGTGTTACTGGAGCTGTTATAGTATATATAGTATATGTATTATAAGATAAGTAAAACCAGGTGGTATTAAGACTTCTTTTTATTGCTCTCAGGTTTTGGTGATGCCTCAGAGTAGGGCTTCTTTTCTTCTTGGTTATAATAAGTAGATTCACCAAGTCATAGTGTCCATCTAATCTTTTACTACAGGGAAGGCTGATAAATCAAGGAGTTGTGATTTACTTACACACACACACACACACACACACACACACACACACACGTTTTTTTTTGGTGTTCCTGGGAATTGAACCCAGGGACAGGTTCTTGCTAAGTTACCCTGTGTTGGCCTAGAACCTGCGACCTTCCTGTCTCAACCTTCCAAGTAGTGGGATTACAGGTGTATGCCTCTGTACCTGGCTGGCGACTTAGGAATGTTAGTGTGTTCATGCTTGTGGTGTGTTCTCCTTCCCACTGGTTGTCTTTGTTCTATCAATGAGTGAGCTTCAGTCTTGCTGCTCTGTATATTCTACTTGCTCTTTTGGCTTTCAAGGCAGCACTTCATACCTAACCAGAATATAGAGTCCTCTTCCCAGGTAGAGCCCTTTTGTGACTTTTCCTACTAGTACTTTTGGTTTTCCCAGTTCTTTGAGTTAAAATTAATTTTGGTGTTTCTCTTTTCCTTAGTAATCCTTCCCCACCACCTTCTGTTAAGATTATGGTAAAGTACATATCACATAAAATTTGCCATCTTAGTTGGGTGCAGTGGTGCACACTTGTAATCTCAGCTACTTGAGAGACTGAGGCAGGAGGATCACAAGTTTGAGGTCATCCTAGGCAATTCAGCAAGATTCTGTCTCCAAAAAAAAAAAAAAAAAAAAAAAAAAGGCATGGGAAGGCTGCTGGGGATGTGGCTCAGTGGTAGATCATCCCTGGGTTCAATCCCACCCCCCCAATTACCATCTTGTTTTTTAAGTATATAGTCAGTATCTTACCCCTTTATTTAGTAACTAAATTATAGTTGGAGTCAGCCTGTCTCATCTCATTGATCTTGCATTTTGTGTTCCCATTATCAACACTCTCACCTTGTTTAGATTCATGTCAGTATTTCCTCTGCAATCAATCCATTCTATATCTTTGTGTCAGATTAGTCTTTCTAAGACCTCACAGGGGTCTTAGAACAGGGGTATAGCTCAGTGGTAGGACACTTGCCTAGCTTAAACAAAGCCCTGAGTTCAATCCCCAGGACTGCACAAAAATTAAAACGTCACTATCTCATTTCCCCACAAAACTATGGCTCACCACTACTGATAGAAATTAATGCAAATTTCCCTTAGTCTGATATTCAAGAACTTTTGTCATTGAATTCCAGTCTATTTTTCATCTTTAATGGTGTTTTTGATAACCACTGACTGCTTACTAACTTTCAGTTTGTGTATAGTAGTATACATGTTGGTATTTATGATTTAATTTATTCTGAACAACAGTTCGTTCTCTCTCTTTCTTGCAGTACTAGGGATTAAACCTAGGGGTATTCTACCTCTGAGCTATACTCCCAGCCCGATTTTTTATTCTTTTTTTTTAAAATAAATTTTATTTTATTTTAATGGTACTGGGGATTGAACCCAGGGGCATTCTACCTCTGAGCTAGAGTCCCAGCCCTATTTTTTTGTTCTTTTTTTTTTGTGTGTGTGTGGTACTGGGGATGGAACTCAGGTGCATTCTACCTCCGAGCTATACCCCCAGCCCTATGTTTTATTCTTTATTTTGAAACAGGGTCTCACTAAGTTGTGGCCTCACTAGGTAGCTGAGGCTGGCGTGAACCCGTATCCTCCGGTCTTAGTTTGTTGCCTAGGCCTGGTCTTGAGCTCAGATCCCCCTGCCTCAGCCTCCTGAGCAGCTGGGATTATAGGCATGGACCACTGCACCTAGTTCCTCCCCATGCTCTTGGATACCTTGAGTAGGGTACTCCTTAACCACGAAATGTACTCCCACTTTTATCTTAGTTCTTTCACTCCGAAGATTAATGGCCTACTAAGCTCTTACTTGTTCTTTTGTTCCCTCTTACTTGAGTGACATCTGGTCATATATTTCTCCCTTCTCTAATTTACAGAATACTCATTAGCCCTACTACACGATTTAGTTTCATTGCCTTGAATGTGTATCTTTTATATGGATAATTTAGCTTAGATTTTAAATTGTAACCTTGAGGAAGGGCTTAGATTATGGTTTTTTTTTGTTTTTTTTTTGTATTCCTAGTAGGGCCTTATATATAATAGCTGCATAAATGTATGTGCTGATCAGTTGAAATGATAATAGAACCTTTAATAGCTAAAGAGATAATGTACATCTAGGACATTTTCTTGGTTCTTTGAGCTTCTCCTCCTTCTCCTTTTTCTTAACAGGGTCTTGCCTTACTGCCCAGCTGATAGGCCTTGAACTTGTGATCTACCTATCTCAGACTCCTGAGTACTTGGGATTAGGGGCATGGGCTACTGCATATGGCTGGGTTCTTTGAGCTTCTTGAAGTACTTTATAAGTCCAATTAACAGTCTTATGTTAGAAACAGGAATGAGATGTTGAGGTTAGTTAGAAATTACTATTACTATTATTATTATTATTATTATTTTTTTTTTTTATTACTGAAACTGGGTCTCCCTGTGCTGCCCGGGCTGGCCTTGAACTCCTGGGCTCAAGTAATCTTTCAGCGTCAGCCTTTCAAGAAGTTGGAACTACAAGCTTGTGCCACCATGTCCTGCTAGAGTTAGACATTAATGATTTGTAGACATAAGGCTTCCCAACTATTGCCACATGCTAATTCAGATCAGAACAGCTTTTTATATCCAGAGTTTGACTACTTCTCACTATTTCCCCATTGGCACTTTGGTTCAGGCAACATATTTCACTTTGATTTTATTAATGGCTTCCAAATTGGACTCCCTACTTTGTCCCTTCTACCTGATGGTCAGAACTTAGCAGTGGGAATGATGATGTCAGGTGAAAGGCTTTTTTGATAGCTCTTGATCTCACTCAGAGTGAAAGACACAATTCTTTAAGTGGCCTACAGGTAGTGATGATAAACTGGATCTCCAGAGAGGGGGGACAGCCTCAGATTTGTAGCATTTTCTTCTTTTCTTAATATAATTACTCCCACACTGGCTGATTCAAAGTTCTATAGAACGTACAACAATCTGCTCTCTAGCCATTATCAGCTTTAGCAAACCACTGCAGAACATTTGGCTCCCCATCTGACTCCCATCTGCCTCCACTCTCCCTTTAGCCCACTCCGTTCTTAAAGTACTGACCTCCTTGCTGTTCCTCAAATATGCTAGACATACATCCATCTCATACGATCTTTGCACTGGTGGTTTCTGTGATTAAAATGCTTTTTTCCTGAATACATGCAGATTTGCTTATTTTTTCTCTCTCTTAAGCCTCTGCTCAAATATTGGACACTGAATAAGGCCTTCCATGATCTTCCTGTATAAAATTTTCATTTTCTTGGTTTTTCTGAGATTATATCTAATATACTTTACAGTGTTTTTGTACCTGTCTGATGTCTTGCTGTAGTGATACAGTACTGCTATCTCTAGGCAATGTTTTCTATGGGAAGGATACAATGGTTATATTTGCTGGTGAGGCTGCAAAAGAAGCCTTTCACCTTTATTGGACTGAAAATATCTGTGATACATATAAATAAATCACTTTGGGCCTATTACTGGTTATTGCATCTTTAAATTTCTTTCTTTCCTGTGCTAGGGTGAGAGCCTAGAACCTTGGGAATGCTAGGCAAGTGTTCTACCACTGAGCAATCAAAGCACAGCTGCATTAAAAATATTATATACTGTTGAGTTGCACTTGTATTCTGTGAGTTCCCATCTCTCTGCCAGTGCCAATTGGATAGCCTCCCCAAACTGTGATACAACTGCTACCAGCATCTCTGCTGCCCAGAAAGGAACTGAGCTGCCTGGAGCCTGTGAACAGGAGGTCATAGCAGGAGCTTATGACCCTCATGATGCCTGGTCGCAAAGGCATTTCTGCCTTCCTTGGATCAAATGACCCTTTCCAATGGTTAGGGACCATCCATGGAGCAGCTGGTATAGTATATGAAGCCTGAGAATAAACTCTGCAGAATTGTTCCAGGGGTACTCTTACACTATACCCATGGTGAAGTTCCTCACAACTAGCTACCACCCAGTGTGGACACAACAGTAACATCTGCCTGGACATATTGAAGGACAAGTGGTCTGTCCTGTATAATGTTAGAACCATCATGCTTTTCATCCATAGCCTGTTGGGAGAAGCCATTATCCTTAGCCTTAGAACACTCATGCTGCTGAGCTCTGGAAAAACCCCACCACCTTTTAAGTACCTGCAAGAAACTTAGTCAAAGCAGGTCTCCAGGCAAGATCAAATGATGTCATCTTTTTAGTTTTTCCTTAGGTGATGTGTTCTTTCCTTGATTTCTGTATACAACTCTATCTTTAGGTAGTACTACTTTGTTGTGTTTTGCTTTGTATATTTTAAATTAAGTCTCTGGTTGGGACTTTATGATGTATATTAAATACATTTTGGTTGTATTTGGTAAAAAATGTATAAAGTTACTTTCAGGCTATGAGTATAAGGTATATATGAAACATAAATGAATTTCGTGTTTAAACGTGGGTCCCATCCCTAAGATATATCATTATATATATATTCCAAAATCTGAAAAATTTAAACATCTGAAACACTTCTGGTCCCAAGCATATTGGATAAGAAATATTCAATGTGTATTATACTTAAAAAAAAAAAATTGATTCCTTCTGCTACACATTTAAATTGTTTCCAGTCTTTTGCTATTTGCATTACTAGGGTGAGTAACCTTGTGCATTCATCACTGTTCATATATGAATTTATAGAAAATGTTCATAAAAGTAGAAGGTTATGAAAATTACTGTTTATATCTTTGCCAGCACAATGTGTTATCATACTTTGGATATCTGATTGGTGAAAAATGATATCTCATTATAAATTAAATTTGTATTTTTCATATGAGTGAGTTGAGCATTTTTTTTTTTTAAATGTGGTCCTAGAGATTGAACCCAGGGACTCACATATGATTGGTTGGCAAGCACTCTACCACTAAGGTACACTCCCCAGCGCCATCTTTTTTTTCTTTTCTTTTTGGTACTAGGAATTGAATCCAGGGTCTGGCACATTCTAGGCAAGCTCTCTACTATTGAACTACATCCCCATCCCCTTTTAAAACTAGCCTCAAACTTGGTAGTCCTCCTGCCTAAGCCTTCTGAATAGCTGGGTTTGCAGGTGAGCATCCCATGCCCAGCTCCATCCTTATAAAGACCTGTATTTTGTTTTGTTGTAAACGAAACCTCATATTCCTTAACTTTTATGGTGACTTGGTCTTTTTCTTTATGATTTGTAGGAAGCTCTTTGTTTATTAGGGAAACTAATCCTTTGTTGATCTGAGTTGCAAATTTTTTTTAAGCTTGTCATTTTTAAACAGTTTAGGTCCCTTAAGTCTGAATCTACACATTCAACTCTTGGATATGTTTTAAGGGCTTATTATGTATGAAAGTAGGAAACTATCTGTAAGTGTTGTTGAGTGAACACAGTGATACTAGTCCTGAAAAGATCTGAAGATAGCTATGTACATGAAGGATAGATTACCTTAAGTCCTTCTCATGGAGAAGCAAATTTCAGAAAAAAGCATATGGAAGAATTTTCTCTTTGGGTTAGCTCTAAAATGTAATGGGCATCCTTGAGACTTGATGGATTTAAGACTTATCTGTTATTTGGAAGGAGATACCAACCCTTTTCCTAGTTTATTGCACAAAATAGGCATTATTCTATGGTGACTAAAGAATCTCTAGGTCATCTGGAAGGCTGGGTTAGATAATTCCTAAGAACTCTTTATTTTCATGGCTTCATTTAAAAATACTGGTTTCTTTATCTACACATATTGACTTTGATATACCTGGGAATTTATATTTATTTTCTCCTGTCTTTTTAGTTCCCTCTCCTTCTTTCTTCCTTATTTTGCTTCAAGGTAGCCATGTAGTATATGTATTTCCATATTTTTTCACTTTACTTGAATAATCATCTTACCTATTTTTTTTGTCTGTTAATACATACTCTTCCAGGCACATGTTATATAGTTTTGTAATTTAGAGCTTAATAAAATTGGACAGTCTGTATCTTGTTTTTTTTAAAATAGTAATACATAGTAGAGCTTTGTGTAAGCTAACTAGGATGGCTCGAAGTTATTAATTCAGTGGCTATATAATATGCCATTTTATATGGGATTATTCTATGGTATGGTCTTTATTTAGCTGATCCTTTACTGATTTACATCATGTTTCATTCTTTGTTACTGTGAACATTGTAGAAAAAACCTTGTACATACTGGTACATTTATTTTATGAGATAGGAGTGAGATTGCTGGTTCAAATATACAAATATGCAAATGCATATTTAATAATTCCTGCCAGATTGCTTTCCAAAACCAACTTAGTCTTTCTAAGGTCCCTTCTAGTTTGTAAGACCATAAATATAATTATATAGTCTTTTAATAGTTGCCACAAAATTTGTTGGATTCTTAAAGGAATATAAAGTGTTCTATTATAAAATTGACCATCTTTCTGTATTTGAAGTATCTATTTTAATTAATTAATTAATTAATTAATTAATTTGTGGTACTGGGGATTGAACTCAGGGGCATTCTACCTCCGAGCTATACCCCCAGCCCTATTTTTTATTCTTTATTTTGAAACCGGGTCTCACTAAGTTGCGGAGTGCCTCACTAAGTAGCTGAGGCTGGCCACAAACCCAGATCCTCAAGTCTCAGCCTCCCGAATGCTGGGATTACAAGCATGTGCCACCTCACCTGGCTTGAAGTGTCTATTTTAATACAAAATAAAAACAACAAAATTAAGCCATATGTGCTGGCACAGAGACTAGAGGATCTGAGGTTTAACACCAGCCTCAGCAACTTGGCAAGGTCCTGCTCCAAAATAAAAAGTTAAATTAAAAGGACTGAGGGTATAGCTCAGAGGTAGAATGCCTCTGAGTTTAGTCCTTACTACTAAAAAACCACCTTTATTATTATTATTATTATTATTAATTAATTAATTAATTTATTTATTTTTCACTGGGTGTGATAGCACAGGCCTGTAATTCCAGTGCTTGGAAGGTAGAAACAGGAGGATTCCAGGTTCAAGATCCTCAGTAATTTAGGAAGACCCAATTCCAAAATAAAAAATAAAAAAGGCTGAGGGTGTAGCTTAGAGGCAGAATTCCCCTGAGTTCAATCCCTAGTACCAAGAAAAATAGAGTTAAAAATTCTTTATTTGTTAAAACTTTAGTTTACATACTTGGAACCAAGGTCATAGTCTAATAGACTAGAAAGTAAATGGAATTGAAAGAAATTTTATTATCAGTTTTAAAATCTGACTTTAAGGATGAGGTCTAGGAAATAAAGGGCATTTTGGCAATAGGTTTTTATTTTTAAATTGGGTATTCACTTGGTTGCAAGAGGATTAATTACAAGAACCTCTTCCTCTAGCAGTGTCTCAGCTTGAGCAGATAAATATAGAGCATTGGTGTTCAGAGAGGGAACTCTGTAGAAAATGTGTGGGTAGCTGTTGTAGTTTTACACAGCAGATAACATCTAGAATAAAGAACAGATGAAAATACTCATTGAGAATTAGTGTTCTTAAAACATCATCAAATACAGCATTCCCCAAGTCTGGCGTTCAGAGCCATTCATAGTCTTGCTCATCTCTCATGTCTCATATTTCTCACTGAGTTCAACACACTTTACCTTAATCCTGTCTTTCTCTGTGTTTGTCACCCTTGTTCCCAGAGCTTTAGTTTTGTTCTCATCCTTTGGAAGGCATGTATCTCCCTTTCTGTACCTCTGATAGTGACCCATCTTTTCAGTGTTTTATGCAGGTGTCAACTCTTTCATGAAACCTCTTTGTCTTCTCTGGTCCACATTGATTCTTTTTAGCTCTTAACTGCTATAACACTGATATTTTGAATTTCTTCTAACTGGTTTCTGAGCATAAATTTGCACAGCAGTAGAAAGTTTTTTTGAGTTTTTCTTGAGTACCCCTTGTAAATAAATACTGTTCTAAATACAGGGCTTATAGGAATGAACATGATACATGATGTCCCTGTACTCATGGAGTATATATTCCTGTGGAGAGAGACAGCTAATAAATAATTTGCAAGATAATATCACATAGTAAGAATCTAATGAAAAATTTTATGCTGGGCTTGGTGGTACATGCCTCTGATCCCATCCACTGGGCAAATTTAGGCAGGAGGATTGCAAATTCAAGGCCTGGGGCAGTTTAGTGAGATATTGTCTCGAAATAAAACTTAAAAAAAAAAATGTAGCTCAGTGGTAGAACACTTGCCTTAAATGCACAAGTCTCTGGGTCCAATCCCCAGTAATGGGGGAAAAGAAAAAGGAGACTGAGAAGGATAATAATAGTAATATTATTATAATGAATTGGCCCTTAGATGCAAATGACAACCCACTCTAGTTAAAAGTATGCAGAAAAAAAAAATTTTTTTTAAAGGATGTTAGATAGTGGTCAAAATCTTCAGGGAAGACAGAGAATAAGTCTTGGAATCTGCTGAGTCAGGTGCAATGCCCAAATTATACCACTGGACTAAATCATTGGCGACTACTACTTTTACTACTGGCAACAGGTATCAGAATTTGCCCTTTGCTAAGTGTGAGAGGGCAGCTGCTAGGACCTCAGCCATTTTCGCTTCTTTTTTTTTTTTTTTCTTGAACTCAGGGGCATTCTACCTATACCCCCAGCCCTATTTTTTTTTATTCTTTATTTTGAAACAGGGTCTCACTAAGTTGCAGAGTGCCTCACTAGGTAGCTGAGGCTGGCCTCGAACCTGGATCCTCCGGTCTCAGCTTCCCAAATGCTGGGATTACAAGCGTGCGCCACCATGCTCAGCTTCATTTTCGCTTCTGAAAGAAAGTAGATATCACCCTGAAATGTTCTTCAGAACAGATTCCACATGGTGTGTCTATTATATCATTTTGCTTCCTAATTGAAATACCATGTGAATGTGTTGGATTGGCAGAACATAGGTCACATACCTGCTTTCTGTTTGTAAGAGAGTCTGGGAAAGTGGATTTTCAACTTCTATCTTGGGGAGGCAGACTTCATGAGATGAGACATCCTATAAACAAGGAAGGCTATTTAAAGGTACTGAGTAGTTACGAACCATGGGAAATTTGATATGGTAGAGAGTGATTGGAAGATTAAGTTAGGTTTTAATAGTCAGAGAAGGCCAAGGGCATAAGACTGAAGGTAACACATGACAAAGAGGAATCCATGGGAGGATATGAATGAAGTGTATTTCAGTAGAGGGAGCAAGTGCAAAGCCTTTGGTTTGGGATTGAGATGACGCATAGGATGTTATATGAGATTGGCCTATTGAATGAAGAGCATTTGGCTGGAGTGTATGAGTGAGAGGAAGTGAAGTATGAAGTAACATAGGGGAGAAGGTTTTTACAGAGGTTTGAGGACACTTCCTTTTTCTTCCTCTGAGATGTTCAGTTGAGAGTAGGGATGTAATTATAGGTGTAGAGGTAAGAAAGGCATATCCACGTTGTTAAACCCCATGGACTACTACTGGAAATCATGGAGTGATTAAAAATATTTGTATACTGTTCAGGAGGAGAACAGTATGAGGGATCTAACAAAGGTAAGTAGGAAGGCTATGTCCAATGAATAGAGGGATGAAGCTTCCTGTTTTTATTCCAGAGTCCTATCCTGGGGATCTTGAAAGAAATGGCTTCTTTATTCTTACCGTGATGACTAGAAAGAGTGTATTATGGTTGCAGTTACTTGTGTGCTGACCTCATGACTGCTTCAGAATAACAAAAGGCTTCAGTCCCAAATGTACATCGATAGATAATTCCTATTAAAGAATTGCATTATATAGTGAAGTGATAGAAAACTGCTTTTTAGGCTCCTTTAAAAAAAGAAGTCAATTCCACAAACAAATGAGATAAATTTGCCTTTGGAATGCAGAACAATCACCACTCCAAATAAAGTGGACTTTGCTTCTTGTTCACTCTCTTTTCCATTTGTGGAACTCTCCTCCTAAAACTACAACACACAGTCCAGATTTACCTAATATGTTCATACTGCAGAGTTGGACTTTAGAATGGGCTATTAGGACTGCAGGTGGTAATACTCAGGTACTCAACTTTGAACCTGCTGACATTTTGTGTCAGATAATTCTTTGTGTGTGGGAACCTTTCCTGTGCATTGTGAGGTGTTTAGTAGCATTCCTGGCTTTTACCTAGTAGATGCTACTAAAATATTCCTTTCCAGCTGTGATAACCAAGAATGTTTTTAGACATTGCTAAATATCACTCATGCTTGAGAACCATTGTTCTAACCGTTTCTTTGACTCTCTTTTAAAACTTACTCTCGGGGGAGGGAGGTGGAAGGAGAAAAAGAAGCCTGGATGAGGGACACAGTTCAGGATATCCATAGTCCAAACTCTCATTAGCAATATCATCAACAGGTATGGGGAGGATGGGGGGTGTTCTGGGTGGGCTCTGGAGGGAAACACATGTATATTTGCATCACTTTGAACCTTATTACGATGTATAATTACAGTGTACCAATAAAAGTATAAAACAAAAACTAAAACCCAAATAACCTAGCTGAGCATGGTGGCACATGCCAGTAATCCTAGTACTTGAGAACCTGAGACAGGGGGATTGCAGGTTCAAGGCAAGCACCCTGGCTTAAGGAGATCATGTTTCAAAAACAAAAAAAGGGCCAGGGTGTAGCTCAGTGGTAGAACACCCACCCCTGGGCCAAATCCTTAGTAGTGTGTATACACACACACACACACATACACATACACACCTACACACACACATCACCCCCCCACCTTACTCCTGTTTTTGTTTGTTTGTTTGTTTGTTTTTGGTGGCACTAGAGATTGAACCCAGGGGCATTCTACCTCCGAGCTACACTCCCATTCCTATTTTTTATTCTTTATTTTGAAACAGGGTCTCATTAAGTTGTAGAGCACCTCACTAAGTAGATGAGGCTGGCCACAAACTCGGATCCTCCGGTCTTGCCTCCCAATACTGGGATTACAAGTGTGTGCCACCATGCCCTGCTTACTCTCCTGTTTTTCCATTGTAATAATATCTGATGGTTATACCCTATAAGTGCTTTGTAGAAAATGCATCCTTGTGAATGAATACTCTGAATATGATCATTCTACCCTAAACATGCAAAAAGTTTTTTTTTGTTGTTTTTTTTTTTTTTTTTTTTTTGAGATGGGACTTTCTATGTTATTCAGGTTAGCCTTGAACTCTTGGGCTAAAGTGATTCTCTTGCCTCTTACTCTCCAGTAGTGGGGACTACAGATGCACACCACTATCTCTGGCTTCAGAAAGCTTTAACATAATTTTTTTTTTTTTTTTCGGTACTGGGGATGGAACCTGGGGCCATTCTACCTCTGAGCTACAGCCCCAGCCCTATTTTTTATTCTTTATTTTGAAACAGGGTCTCACTAAGTTGCAGAGGGCCTCACTAAGCAGCTGAGGCTGGCCGTGAATCCCAAATGCTGGGATTACAAGCGTGCCCACCACACCTGGCTTAACATAATTTTAAAATGAGAAGACAAGGGCTTGGTTTGTAGTTCAGTGGTAGAGTGCTTGCTTAGCATGTGTGAAGCCCTGGGTTCATCCTTACCACCAGTAAATAAATAAATAAATTAGAAGACAAAACCCCTTTTTGTTGTATGTATATCATTTAGATTTTTTCCTCTACTACTTCTGTAAGATCAGATAAGATAATGTAAGCAAGAGTGTACTGTGGGCAATGTAACAGATAGAATCATTGATTCTGGAACAGTTAGCCATTTCTCCATTGTGCAGCAGCAGGATGGTTTCTAATTTTGACTTCGGCTTCATGTGTGAGGTCTAACTACTGTCAGAAAGAGCTCGAAGTCAGATGAGCTTCCAAAGATTACTCTGACAACAAAAACAATTTTAAAAGCTGTAGGGTAACAGAAATAGGTGACAATAAGATAGCTTGTATTCAGTGATGTTAATATAGGTAGCAGTGAAAGCACAGTTCCTTACCTTATACTCACATTTCTGATAAGTAACTTTCTTTTACTTGAAGGATGGAAATGACACCTTAAAAAGAAATTATGATGGTAATAACAAAAGGTAGTCTAATCTGGGTCTAGTGAGGAGCCTTATAAGCAGAGAGCTATCCCAGAAACAATAAAAACAACTCTATACTACTTAGAATTTACATATGAGATTATAGTCTTTGAGAAATCTTAGAAAATGAGAGAAGTGATAGGAAATTGCAGATTAGTCTGAAAATAACAAAGAAGTAGATCTCAGACCAAAGAAAGACAAGTGATAAAGGCAGAATTCAAGAATAAATGATTAAAAAATGAATTAAAAGAATCCTTAGTATTATTAGCCTGGTGTGGTGGCACACACCTGTAATTCTGGTACATGGGAGACTGAGACAGGAAGATTGCAGGTTCGAGGTCAGCGTCAGCAACTTAGCAAGATCTTGTTTAAAAAAAAAAATCCTAAAATTCAAAATATTAGCCAGATGTGGTGGTACATTCTTGTCATCACAGGTTGCATAGGAAGCTGAGGCAGGAGGATCGCTTGAGCCCAGGAGTTCAAACGTAGCTTGGGCAACATAGCAATATCTCCTCTTAAAGAAAAAGAAAATTGTTAAGTATTGGGCTGAGGAGTGTAGTTCAGTGTTAGTGAACTTGCCTAGCATGCTCCAGGGCCTGGGTTTAACCTCCAGAACTGCCACCAAAAAAAAAAAGTATTTTTGAGGAAGTGATATTTACAGAATACCCTAATTTTTATTTTGAATAGAGTTGTGAAACTAGTTGTGGAGTGAAATGCTATAACCATACCATCCAATATGGTAGTACCTAGCCATATATGACTTGAAATGTGTCTAGTTCGAATTGAGATGTACTATGAATATAAAATGCACATTAGATTATCCATTGAGATGTTAATCTCTAACCTTATCTTTTCATTCTTATTAATGTGATTACTAGACTATACATATGGCTCACATTCTATTTCTCCTCCTTCTTCATCTTCTTCCCCAGGGTCTCACGCATGCTAGGCAAGAACTTTACTACTGAGCTGCATCCCCAGCTAATCACATTATGTTTTTACTGGACAGTGCTGTGCTTTAGGCATTGTAATATTTACTAAGTTATTTCTGAAATTTTTGAAAACATAAAGTTGAGATGTTTGATGTTGAATCAAGATTTTTATGATTTCCTTATAAATGACAATTGTGCGTTCTTACACCTGAATGGACTGTTCTCCCAAAGCCAACCTTAAAATGTAAAAATATTACTCTAATTTTCCCCTGCCTTTCTGTCTGGGAGTTGGCCATAAAGAAACCCTCTGACCTCTCGTCTCAGAAGGTAGATGATAAAGACTTTGTTTCATAAGGAGTCCTCATACCCAGAGGAAGAAATGCTATACAGAGGCCAAGAAGTATCTGACCAGGCAGGCCTTTCCTGTTCACATTAGATCATATCCTTTTTTGTCCAATCATATTTTTACATAGCCATCCATGTTTCATTAAACCTAAGCATAAAAATTGATAATTCATCCTGCGTCTTGGGTTTTCAATCATGTAAAATTATGATGAAGTTAATTTATTAGGCTTTTTTCTTGTTATGGTATAGGGGTGCCAGCCATGACTTCCAATGGGCAAAAGGTGGATCACCCTCTTTTCTGCCCCTACACATGTATTGAGATGTGTGTGCACGTGTGGAGGTTGGATATTGAGCCTTTTTTTTTTTTTTTTGCCTTTAGAAGGCTGATTTGCTTACTGATTGCTTTATTCCTTTCTGTGATTCTCTGGATGCTGACAGTGAATGTTCCTTGGGCTTTGGCAAATCGTTCTGCCTGCTCAGATTCACCTTCAGCCTCCAAGTTTGGATTGTTAGCAACTAAATAGTAAGATCCTGATTAGTTTCTGTGATTCATTTCCTCCCCCTGACTGCTGCTGCCTAGAACCCCCGTACAAGGCTGTTAGCTCTAAAAGGAAATAAGAGTGGAAAAAATTGCTGCATTCTCTTTGGCATATATTCCCTTCTAACCCAGACATCTTTTGTTTTCCCGAAGATGGTTTTATTATATCCCCCAGAGATCAAGGGTTGGTCCTTTATGCTTACTGAGAAAGCAGGACTATGACCCACACTTGCCTCCCGGAGAGGTTTGGGGAAATGTTGCTAGGCTGCCTTAGTAAATAGGCTGTAAACAAAAACTCTGAGCAACGCCTCTTCCCTCCATTATTATCTTAGTCAATAAATATTAGTTTAGGATTTTGATTATTTATATCATGCAGTTCTCTCACATACTTAAATTTTTTTCTTTTTTGGCTGAATATATATTTATTATTTCTTGACTCAGGATTGAAAAACTGAAATGGTGAGGGTGCTAACAGTCGGTTGGAGTGAGCATCCTCATGGCTGAGTATTTTCGTGTGTGTGTGTGTGTGTGTGTGTGTGTTTATTAAATAGATACAGTGACTAAGATTTTCCTTTATCTGCACAGGACAAGTAGACTGATGGAACAAGTAGAGTTTATTATCCCAGATAAATTTTTAGTTTTCCCAGACACTCACAGGACCCTTTCAAGTGAAGATAGAGGTATTTTTTTTTTTTCCTGGAAAGTTATCTTGGATTATAGTTTCATCATTTTTAAAATGTAAGTTAATTTTTTAACAATACATAAAAACATAAAACTTGTATATATTAATGAGGTCATCACATACTTTAAAAATTTGTAACATTTTGTCAGTGAAGAGATTTTTTTATTTTTATTTTTTGCAGTACTGGGGGTTGAACCCAGGGGCATTCCTACCTCCGAGCTATACCTCCAGTCCTATTTTATTTGGAAACAGGGTCTCACTAAGTTGTGGAGGGCCCCATTAAGTAGGTGAGGCTGGCTGTGAACCTGTGATCCTCCTGTCTTGGCCTCCTAAGTACTGGGATTACAAGGGTGCGCCACCACACCTGGCTGAGATTTTTAAAAATTCTTCTTTTGCCTTTGCTTAACACTGCCCCCCACCCTTTGTGTGTGTGTGTGTGTGTGTGTGTGTGTGTGTGTGTGTGTGTGTGTGTGTAGTACCAGGGATTTAAATCCAGAGGCATTCTACCTCAAAGGTACACCCCAGCCCTATTTTATTTTTTAATATTTATTTATTTATTTTTGCGGTACTGGCGATTGAACCCAGGGGCATTCTACCTGTGAGCTACACCCCCAGCCCTATTTCTTTTTATTCTTTATTTTGAAACAGGGTCTCACCACATTGCACAGGGCCTCACTAAGTAGCTGAGGCTGGCCGCAAACCTGTGATCCTCCTGTTTCAGCCTCCCAAGTACTGGGATTACAAGCGTGCGCCACCATGCCTGGCTAACACTGCCTTTTTGTTGCTTTTCTTAGGCCAGGTATTTAGCAATCTAAATGATGGGCAATCTCAGACACTGTTGCTTGATGTCAACATAAAGCTGTTTGGTGATTGACATGGTAATGCTAGGAGAAATCGTTCTGTTAGCATTTGGTCGAAGAACTTTCACAGGCTAATTGCTTTCAATGTTTTTAAAATTTCTACAAGACTGTTTATAATTCACTACAATGTGCCTCAAACTTTTTATCTTGTTAGTGAAGCATGGAGAGCATATGACTTGCAGCCTAAGCTCTAACTGGCTGTAAACATGTTTCTTGCATACAGCTCTCTTTTGTTTTCTCTAAACTAAATAATTTTTTAGTTGATACTATAGTAGTTTTTGGTACTGTGGTAGTTGCATGGTCCAAACTCTCTAGTCATCCAGTCATCAGTTTGCATTCTTAGATATGTTTGTTTGCTTTTGTATTGTGTGTATGTGTTTGTGCGTGCGCATGTGCACACACACTGGGGATTGAACCCAGGCTTTGTACATGCTTAAATACATGCCATAGCACTGAGCTATACCTTCCAGATTTTTTTTTTTTTTTTTTTTTTTTTGAGATACTGGGGATTGAACTCAGGGACATTCTACCTCCAAGCTATACCCTCAGTCCTATTTTTTAGTCTTTATTTTGAAACAGGGTCTCACTAAGTTGTGGAGTGCCTCACTAGGTAGCTGAGGCTGTCTACGAACCCGGATCCTCTAGTTTCAGCCTCCCAAGTACTGGGATTATAAGTGTGCGCCACCACGCCTGGCTGTTTGTTTTCTTTTTAACAGCTTTTTCAAGATCTAATTTATGTATTACACAATTCATTCTTTTAAAGTGTACAGTCTAGTAAGTTCTTAATATGATCACAGAATTGTACAATCATCACCTCAATCAATTTCAGAACATTATCATCATATAAAAAAGAAACTCCAAGCCAGGAATCATTCCTAGATACTGAAGAGACTGAGACAGAGATCGAAAGTTTGAGGCCAGCCTGGGCAATTTAGCAAGACTTTATCTCAAGTTAAATGGAATGTAGGAGGTAGCTGGGGTTAGAGCTCACTGGGAAAGTACTGTGTACCAATTGCAAGACCCTGGTTTCAATTCCCGTTATCACAAATGCATACAATAAAGAAACTCCATAATCATCAGTAGTTATTCCTCATTTCTCTCCCACCCCTTGCTCTGGCAATCACTTATCTACTTTCTTTTTTCCTATTCTGAACACATTAAAAAAAATTCTTCCTGTTTAACTGTAATTATATTTCCTTTGACCAACATGTCCTTATCTTCTTCTCCACTCCGAACCATCAAAGCCTCTGGTAATCACCATTCTACTTCCTACTTCTATGAGATCAACTTTTTAGATTCCACATGTGCATGAGATCATGTGGTATTTGTTTTTCTGTGCCTGGCTTATTTTACTTAATATATTCTCTAGGTCTATCCATGTTGCTGCAAATGACAGGATTTGATTTTTTTTTTTTACTGAATAGTATTCCATTTTATATACATACCACATTTTTTTTATCCATTCTTCGGTTGATGGACACTTGGGTTGATTCTATTTCTTGGCTATTGTGAATACCACTTGAAATAAACGTGGGAGTTTAGGTATCTCTTAGACATACTGATTCAATTGCTTTTGGATATAGTCTGATGTTAATGAGTCTTTGAAGTAAGAAAACAAATGAAGTAATCACTAATGTAATAGAAACTTTCTATTACCACAACATAGGAAAAAATTGATAATATAGATAAGCAGAAGCCACAATTCAAGAATTATTAAAAATTATTATTCTATACTTTTGCTAGGCCCATTTCTAGCCCTTGGTCATGGACTTCAAATAGAGTGTAGTTATAAGGGATTTATAATTTAGAACTTAAAAAGAAGATAAGGGAAGCAGCCTTTCTTTGTTCTTTGTTCACATGATATTCTATATGAATTCTTTATAAGTAAGATTGGCAGTGGTTCCCCTTTTTCTGCTTCTTATGTAAAGTCTAAGAGTGGGCTATCACTGGATGGGGGCACCAGGGCAGCAAACTGTTTCTTACCTTCATAGCCATTCTGTATTATTTTCCTGCTTTTAAGTTGGCATGGGAGCAGGGAGGAGTGGTGGTACAGGTGGGGTTATCTTTAAGTATAGTTACCGCTTTACTAGCCTTCAGGACTTACAAGATTCTGGGAGTTAGTGCAGCTGAAAATATTTTAAAGGAATGAAAACATCTAGACTAGAACTGAGGGCAGAATTACAGTCTTATAAATAAAAACTACTAGAAAACTTTTTAATTCTGTTAATGGAATAAAGCTTATGATTATAGTAATCAAAAATTTACTTGAGGAAAGTGCAGGGAAATTGGAGTAAAGTTATGAGGAAGTGCCCTGGGGGCATGGGGAAGTTCCTTCCATTCTTCCTTCCATAGTCCTATGTGGAACAAATCAAAAATAGCCTCCAAGCCGGGCGTGGTGGCGCACGCGCTTGTAATCCCAGCATTCGGGAGGCTGAGACCGGAGGATCTGGGTTCGCGGCCAGCCTCAGCTACCTAGTGAGGCACTCTGCAACTTAGTGAGACTCGGTTTCAAAACAAAGAATAAAAAATAGGGCTGGGGGTGTAGCTCGGAGGTAGAATGCCCCTGAGTTCAATCCCCAGTACTGAAAAAAAAAAAAAAAAAAAAAAAAAAAAAAAAAAAAAAAAAAAAAAAAAAAAAAAAAAAAAAAAAAAAAAAAAAAAAAAAAAAAATAGCCTCCAGGAGTAAGGAATAGAAACAAACACATATAGTAATAATGTGTACCTTAGGTGTTAGATTTAGCCTGAGGATTGAACAAATGTTAGTAAAGAATCATTTTCCTCTGGTTTGTGCTATTTGTTTTAGATAAAATGGGTCAGGAAGACAAAGAGCCTTTCTGGAAAGTTTATACTAAGCAAAGAAATATGGATTCTTAATAATCTTGAAAAAGGAAATGTGTGCTGATAGCCATGGCATCAACATCTGAGACTTTTATTTCAGTAGTTAAAGGTTGTACAGAACAAAACATAAGGAAATGTGATGTGAAATTTATCATTTCTTATCTGGAAATTTCTGCATTTGGCACAGTTTATAATGGTCATCCCTCTGCTTAAAATTCTCTGCTGCCTGTTGCCTGGAGAATAAAACTGAAAATCTGTGAGCTTTGGCATTAAAATCTCTTGGTGGTTTGAACCCAGTCTAGTCTTTCAGGCTCTTTTCTCCTTTTTGCATCCTAGGCTTTAGCTCTGATCACTTCTTGAGGAGACCTTGTGGTTCTCAGTCTTTGTTCACATCTTTTTGTGGGAATGTCCTCCTGTTCCTTTTCTACTGGGGAACATGCTGTTCATTCTTCAAGGCCCCAGCCTTTCAGTTTATACTATTATTAGGACATTCTTCTCATTATTATATTTAACTAGAGCCAAAAGTGTGTTTGGGCATGTATTGGGAGACAAATACTATGTGAACCTACACATAAATACTATAGCTTAAATGTCCACATACAATGATGTGGACATGTAGATGTGTAGTAAGTTGTAATTCAATTACTGAAGTAGAAAGTAGGAATTGGAGAGTCTAAGTGCCATTTACCTTAAAAATTTTTGACTACTATTGAGTAGTTGACTGCCCCCATGCCCCCTCAACCCCACTTGGCAAAAAGAGAAGGTAGGAATGACCAGCATCCATTGCAGTGAAATTCATATACAAATTCAAGGTAGATTATTCCCTTTTATACACTTTAAAAATAACATTTGGGATTATGCTTATTACAATTTTTGTTTTGTTTTGTATGGGGGGATTGAACCCAGTACTGTTCTACCTCTATATCCCTAGCCCTTTATTTTTTTATTTTGAGGCCATCTCTTCTGGCCAAGTTGCCCTGGCTGGCCTAGAACTTGCATCCTTCTGCCTTAGCCTCCTGATTAGCTGGGATTATAGGGTGCACCACTTCACCAGGCTGTTTAGCACAGTTTGAATCTTGTTAAACTGTATTGCATCAAATAGGATTTAAAAAGAAGAAGGAGGAGGAGGAGGAGGAGGAGGAGGAGGAGGAGGAGGAGGAGGAAGAGGAGGAGGAGGAGGAGAAAAAAAAACTCATGCTGGGAACTGGAAAGGTGATAAAGTCAGACTGCATGGATGCTTTTCCTTCTTCAAATTCTAGTTTAAAAGTGCTAAGTTCCATTTTAGGTGAGCTTAGCATTTTAATAGCCTCCCTGGGAGCAGTACTTCAGATTCTCTGTTTATGAAAGAGAGAAACATTTCCCATTTTGAAAAATGCCAGCTTCCTGAGGCACTCTGCAACTTAGTGAGACCCTGTTTCAAAATAAAGAATAAAAAATAGGGCTGGGGGTATAGCTCAGAGGTAGAATGCCCCTGAGTTCAATCCCCAGCACCGCAAAAAAAAATAAAAGCCAGCTTTCTAGACTCCCACAGTCTGACTTTTTGCAGGGTTAGAGTTTGCGGGTCTGAGCTTAATTAACCTCTTTTCTCTAAAAAGATGCTTTGTATATGAAGGTGGCCAGTGGAGAAAATTAGCTCTATTCTGCACCTCTGGTTTTTTTTTTTTTTTTTTCGGTACTGGGGATTGAACTCAGGGGCGTTCTACCTCTGAGCTACAACCCCAGCCCTATTTTTTATTCTTTATTTTGAAACAGGGTCTCACTAAGTTGCGGAGTGCCTCACTAGGTAGCTGAGGCTGGCCTCAAACCCGGATCCTCCGGTCTCAGCCTCCCGAATGCTGGGATTACAAGCATGCGCCACCACGCCGTGGTGCACCTCTGTTTTGATCTGATTAGTTACTGTCTCTTCCCCCTTTTGGAGTAATTGCTTTCTTGTTTATGGGAAAGAGTGCTGTTCTCCTTATCTTCTTCCTTCTGCTGTAAAGCTTTTTCTTCTGTTTTCTTAAAATAGGAAGCTTCACAATTTGTGTGTGAGCCTAACAGTGAAATGACGAACCAATTAGAAATGGTTTTCCCAAGCCCAACTCTTTACTTACTTGTTTTATTGTAATGTGTTGAATAACAAGCTTCAAAATTGTAATGTTTAATTCTCTATTTCTTCCTGACTTCCAACACCTACTTCCATGTGTATTTTGCATGTCATTTTCTGGATTTCTGGCTTACATTCCAGCAAGGTCATAAAAGCTAATGTAGTACATGAATGAGTTCAAGCCAACAGGTACCGTGAGTCATTTGCTCCTTCGCTGGGGCAGCCTGTGTACTGCTGTTGGGTGTGGTTGTGTTTCATAATGAGCTCTCTGTCAGGACAGATTCTTTCAGTCCACTGTAGCAATGGGGAGATGAGAACATGGTTTTGATATAAAGGTTTTTCAGATCTAAAAGGCAAGACTTCTTGGATGTGTGAAAAGATTCCAGCTGTGTTTGACATCATGTAGGCAGTTCTAGCATATATCAATAGTTAATAAAATATTAATGCATTTACTTATTCATATATTTATTTGCAAACACAATTAACACTCCCCCCCATAGAACAGATAATGCCTTTAATAATTGAGCTCTTGAGAGAGTAGCAATTAGTTGCCTGTGATTAAATATAGATTTCAATTGGCATAAGCAACTTATGTTAAAAATATGTTCCTGTGATTTATAGATGTTTGCTGAAAAGGATAAACATACAGAAACAGTCTTCTTTTGATAGTAGAAGGTGTTTACATACTGAGAGGAATGAGCGGCATTTCAATTATGAGGTGTCCTTGTTTCTCTGTGGTTAGTGGTCACCACTGTTGTTTCCTGTGTTTTGGCTTCTGTTTTTTTTGGGGGGGGGTTGTGTGTGTGTGTGTGTGTGTATGTGTGTGTATGTATGTATGTGTGTGTGTGTGTGTGTGTGTGTGTGTGTGTGTTACTGGGGATTAAACCCAGGGGCATTCAACCTTTTTTTTGCGGTACTGGGGATTGAACTCAGGGATATTCTACCTCCGAGCTACACCCACAGCCCTATTTTTTTATTCTTTATTTTGAAACCAAGTCTCACTAAGTTGCGGAGGGCCTCACTAGGTAGCTGAGGCTGGCCGCGAACCCGGATCCTCCGGTCTCCCGAATGCTGGGATTACAAGCGTGCGCCACCACGCCCGGCTGGCATTCTACCTTTGAGCTACATTCCCAGCCCTATTTTATTTCTATTATGAAAAAGGGTCTCATTAGATTGATGAGAATCTCACTACTTGCTATCCTTAAACCTGTGATCCTCCTGTCTCAGCCTCCCAAGTACTAGGATTACAGGTGTTCATCATTTTATTTGTATCTGAAACTTTTATTTCATTCCTTGTGCCTACAATCTCCCTAGTAGCCAGGATTATAGGTGCATGTCACTGTGCCCGACAATCACAGACTTGCAATTCAGACTTGCAATTCTATTTTATTTGTATTCTGTTGTGTTACTGTTTTCTCCCAAGGGTTCTAAGCAATTTTATATTACCATTCAGCCTTAAAAAAAAAAAAAGAAAAAGATTTCTTGGCCTTTGGTTAAGTAAATAGTGCTCAAAAATGAATACAATTCTTATAGTCACAGCTTCTGGTCATTACTAGTCAAACAGTAGCTATTTATATGTTGATAGCTACCGTTTTCTTGTGTTTGTTAAGTACTTGTCTATTCATTGGCTAGCGTAATTGTTTGGAAATCATATCTAGTAGCATGACTGAATCATATAGGGCTCAGTGATAGATGGGTCAGACTTCTGGCTTGTTCTAAAACTTTGACACATACAGGTATGCCTAATAATGAAGAGTCATTGATTTTGTTTTGAGGCAGGTTTTTGCTATATTGCCAGGCTGCCTTCCAACTCATGGACTCAAGTGATCTTCCTGCCTCAGCCTCCCAAGTAGCTGGGACAATAGCAACATGCCATCATTAATCTTAAAAGAATCCATTGTCCATGAGCAGGACCCAGACTTCAGATAAATTGCAGAGATTGGTTTTACTTATTGGAGAAAACAGAAAGCTCTATTTGGAAAGATCTGTCTCCTGAAGATGTAATTAGAAGGGAAGGGCAGCTTTCTCTTTGCACAACTCCTGAGGTGATTTCTAAGGGCTACAAAGCTATAAATACCACTAGACACTTTAGTCAAGGCGGTTAGGGAAAGAAGAGAAATAAGCACCCTATATTTGGTTCTGGTATTTTGTCTGTGTGTGTGTGTGTGTGTGTGTGTGTGTGTGTGTGTGTGTGTGTGTGTGTGTGCGAGCGCGTGCATGCGTGCGTGCTCACGGGCATGTATGTGTGTGGGGGGGCGTGGGGAGGGTGGTAAGGAGGAGGCAGGGTGGGTAAGATACCAGATCATTACATTGTTTTTATGGCATTGGGGATTAGCTGTCTAGGTGAAGGTTTTTAGAGCTCCTTTAAATCAGGCATCTTTATGGGGGGAGATGGTAATCTTCATGATAATTCCTTTATTCATTCAGCAGACATTTGCTATCTATTGTATGTCAGGGATTGTTCTAATTATTGGAAGCATTTTTTCCTTTGCTTTTTCATTTAAGGCACTATACCAGTTGATTTTTTATTTCTAGAAGCTTGCATTATAAGCTTTAGTACAGAAATTACTATATTATGGACTTAGAAGCAAATGAAAAAAAAACTTTGACAAGTACAAATTCATTTTTGCATTATTACCTAGAGGAGAAGATGCATTCATTGGAAGAGTGGCTATGAAGAAATCATGAAAGATTTATTTGCATGGTGGAATTTGAGACTGACTAATTAGACTTGAAAATAGCCTGAAGTTTAGTACCTTTACTTCTACTTGAAATTTTTAGTGTCCAATGGCAGCTAAGCTGAACAGAGTAGATGTTCTATGGTATAATTAAATTCCACAGCTCTTTCCAGCATATCCAGCCATTCATTTTTCCTAGATTCTGCTGTACCTGGTCATCTTTATCCTGTACTCCCCCACCTTGATATTTTGATTTTGTGTGTGTGTGTGTGTGTGTGTGTGTGTGTGTAATTTTCATATGTGTATGTTTTCCAGTTTCCTTTTCAACGCACTCTTTGTGCATTGTGTGTGTATGTGTGCTACTAGGGACTGAACTCAGGGGTATTCTACTTCTGGTTATCCAGGTTGGCCTCGATCGTGCGATCCTCTGGTCTCAGTCTCTGAAGTACTGGGATTATAGGCATTTTCACTAGGCCTGGCTCAATCCACTCTTCATATAGGAATTATTTTCTATATCTTCTATACATTTTTTCTATACATTATAGACTTTATATAATTGATCTTTTGGATTTATTTTCCCCATCCTGGATCCAAAGTAGCTTTTTTTTTTTTTTTTGCGCAGTACTGGGGATTGAACTCAGGGGCATTCTACCTCCGAGCTATATCCCCAGCCCTATTTTTTATTCTTTATTTTGAAACCGAGTCTCACTAAGTTGCGGAGTGCCTCACTAGGTAGCTGAGGCTGGCCGCGAACTCGGATCCTCCGGTCTCAGCCTCCTGAATGCTGGGATTACAAGCGTGCGCCACCACGCCCGGCTCCCAAAGTAGCTTTTTAAAAATAAAAAACCATTTTTGGATGGTTAGTTTCTTTGGAGAACCTGGATGTTCCTACTCAGTGACAGACTTGAGTGTAGGTTTGCTCTATGGACTGGTTTCATTTTACCAGCTAGCTCCTTAAATTTAAAAGAGTTTGGTGGGGAGTAGAAAATGCTAGAATTTTTGTCTGACTGGTCACAGCTTTGAGAGAGAAGATAAAACAGCAAGTCTGGTGGTAATTCAAAGAGGTAGGCCCACTCTCTTTTCTTAAAAACATCTAGATCTGTCAGCTTTCTTTGAGTCACCGTGGATACTTCTTATCGCCAGATCTGTGTTTGAGTTTTGTTGGAAAGCATGACAGGAATGTTTAGTTAGATCTCTGGGCCAATGGTCAGTCCCCTTATCACCAGTTGAGATTTCGTATTTTCTTTTAACCTTTGAGTGTGTTTAGTGTAGGGCATATTTTCTTTTCTTAAATATTATAAAATTGTTTTAGTATTGGCCCATGTGAATTAAAAACCTATTTATAAAATTGATCAATTTATAAATAGATCAAAACAAAATTTTTCTTTCTTTTTTTTTTGGTAGTACTGGGGATTGAACTCAGGAGCATTCTACCTCTGAGCTACACCCCCAGTCCTATTTTTTATTCTTTATTTTGGAACAAGGTCTCACTAAGTTGTGGAGTGCCTCACTAGGTAGCTGAGGCTGGCCGCGAACCCAGATCCTCTGGTCTCAGCCTCCCAAGTACTGGGTTTACAAGTGTCTGCCACCACGCCCAGCCAAGATTTTTTTATAAGTAAGGTTTCCCCTCCCCTCCCCTTCCCTCCCCTTCTTTTTCCCTTCCCTCCCCTCCCTTTCCCTCCCCTGTACTGGGTCTTGATCCAGGGCCTGTTATACACTAGCCAAGTGGACTACTACTGAACTACATCCCCAGCCCAACCAGGGTTATTTCTAAAGTCCCAAATTCTGTGAGCCTTTAGAAATAAAGTCAGTTATAAACCTAAGTTAAGCCGGGCATGGTGGTGCACGCTTGTAATCCCAGCATTCGGGAGGCTGAGACCGGAGGATCCAGGTTCGCGGCCAGCCTCAGCTACCTAGTGAGGCACTCCGCAACTTAATGAGACTCGGTTTCAAAATAAAGAATAAAAAATAGGGCTGGGGGTATAGCTCGGAGGTAGAATGCCCCTGAGTACAATCCCCAGTACCGCAAAAAAAAAAAAAAA
>PVLC010022277.1:0-26997 GCA_004027655.1 Graphiurus murinus | reverse complement strand
TTTTTTTTTTTTTTTTTTTTTTTTTGTGGTACTGGGGATTGAACTCAGGGGCATTCTACCTCCGAGCTATACCCCCAGCCCTATTTTTTTATTCTTTATTTTGAAACCGGGTCTCACTAAGTTGCGGAGTGCCTCACTAGGTAGCTGAGGCTGGCCGCGAACCTGGATCCTCCGGTCTCAGCCTCCCGAATGCTGGGATTACAAGTGTGCACCACCACGCCCGGCTGGCTTTGAGCTTTCTAACAGCCGATGTAAAGAGAGAAATGGCATCAGTTATAAGATTCCCTGTATCCATAAGAAACCAGAAGTAGAGCTACTTCTGATTTTGAGAGTAGAGAACAGGTGGTGCGGGCATAAGGCTGTGAAATAGCTCCTCACCCCTCAGTAGAGGACAAGAGCATTTCCAAAGCAAAAAGGGCTTGGCAGTGGTGGTACCAAAAAGGTGGTGCAAATATATGGGCAGCTTTCTTTCTTTTTTTTTTTTTTCGATACTGGGGATTGAACTCAGGGGCGTTCTACCTCTGAGCTATACCCCCAGCCCTATTTTTGATTCTTTATTTTGAAACCGAGTCTCACTAAGTTGTGGAGTGCCTCACTAGGTAGCTGAGGCTGGCCTCGAACCCGGATCCTCCGGTCTCAGCCTCCCGAATGATGGGATTACAAGCGTGTGCCACCACGCCCAGCTGGCAGCTTTCTTGAATAAACTTTTTCCCCCCCTTTTTTGCCATGCCTGGGCTTGAACCCAGGGTCTAAGTATGCTAGAGGAGCACTTTACCACTGAGCTATATTCCTAGCTTAGTGGGTAGCTCTCTGATGGTCTGACTATAGCAAGATTTCTGAGTGTCTAGGACAGCATCATCCAACAATTTTTTTTTTCAGTACTGGGGATTGATCCAAAGGGCATTCTACCTCTTAGCTACACTCCCAGTCCTATTTTTTATTCTTTATTTTGAAACAGGGTCTCACTAAGTTGTGGAGGGCCTCACTAAGTAGCTGAGGCTGGCTGCGAACCTGGATCCTCCTGTCTCAGCCTCCCAAGTACTGGGATTACAAGCATGTGCCACCACGCCCGGCTCAACAATTTTTGCTACAATAAAAACATTCTGTAGATGTGCTGTCCAAAATGGTAGCCACTAACTGCATGTGACTGTCGGACACTCAACATATAGCTAGTGCAACCGAGGAACTGACTTTTTTCATTGTAATTAATTTAAATATGAACGGCCACATATGGCTAATGGCTCCCCTATGATAGTGCCAGGCTGGGGAGATGGTGGACTGTGCCCTCCAGACAGCTCTCATTAACACTTGACTAAACTTCTGAAAGGTATGCAGTAGCTGTGAGTTGGAAAAGACGTTCCTTCCAAGTAAGAATTTGAAATGCAGAGAGATTCAGCGCTCACCAGAGTCTGAGATCTTGTGAAAACAGAGGCACCTGGCAGGGACGAGAGCTTGGGTGACTGCCTGACCCACGGAGGGAAGCCCAGAAAAGACGGGCCAAGGGCCAAGATTTTCATCCACACTTAGTCCCATGGCATCTGGGGCTCAGGAGTCAGGGGTCGGGAGGCACCTCGTTACGTCGGTTCTGGCCAATGAACTGGGGGGCCACGTGCGCTGGGAGCACATTCTCCAGGAGCAGCCGGGTCAGGTTCTCCATCGTCTCCGTCTCCTCCCTCTCCTTCCTCAGCTTCTTCTTCCACAGGAAGTCCAGGCGGCAGTAATACTCATTCTGGGGGTGGGGTTGGGGGGTGTTAGCAGGGGGACGTGAGGAGACCCAGTGCAGGGGAAGCCCCAGCTCCTGAGTGTTCATACCTCCACTCCATAATGAGTGCCTGGAACACCCCACCCCCAGCTTGGAGCTGAGGCTTAAGGTGCAACTATCCTTGGACAGAGTATACTTTTGGAAATAGATTCAAACTAGGGTGTACAGAATTGGTGGCAGATGTTCCCTCAAGCATGGCCTTTCCAGGTTTGGGGGTAGGAGAAAGGAGGGGCGGGGGAACTTGAGGTCACTCCCCTTGGAGAGTGAGCAAGGGAGCGGGCAGGCTCACTTAGAAGCTTTGAGTGGTAACACCACTTGGGCTCAACTGGGAGATAGGAGAGACCAAGTCACCATCATGGGGACCACAGCTCACCATCCACAGGGAGGCCTGATGGGCTGAGCTGAGGGACTCACCTGCCGAGCCAGGACGAGGAGGGTGAAGAAGAAGATGAAGAAGGAGATAGCTCCCGTCAATTTGGGTTCCTTCAGCACTCCTGGCCTGAGGAGGCCACAGATCAGGGTTGTCCCTTACTCTGCCCCTTCCAGGTGGTCTCCTCCCTGCCCCCCTGTGCCTCTGTAGCCATTAGCCCCTCTTCTCCTTTGCTCCACAGGTAGTTTAGGCCAGTGAGGCAAGGACAACTCTGCTGTGTCCCTTCTCACCCCGTCCCCGAGGCCACCAGCACCACTGTCCAGTGGCTGTGCACACCTGAAGTCCGAGGGGCCGAGATACAGGCGGATGATGAGGCAGTCGGACAGCCAGGCGTGGGAGTGCAGGAAGACGGAGCAGGAGGCCACCAGCCACAGCAGGAGCATCAGCAGCTTCAATTCAAAGCTCATGTGCAGAAAGAGGGAGCAGGAGAGGAACCCCAGTACGCAGCAGTGCATGGAGTACTGCAGAGCCAGCAGCAGAGTCAGGATTGAGTGTGCCCCGGAGGCAAGGGCAGGAGAACACTGGAGGGCTCCTGTCCTGTCCCCCAAGGGCCCAGGTCTTATCTGGGGGTCAGGGCTGTCATCCACACAAGTGGACACTGGGGTGCTGAGGAGGGATCTGGGGAAGGAGCACTCACTGGGATGCTGACGAGGGGCAGGGACCCGGGCAGCTCCCAGGAGAGGTTGAACGCCATGGAGGATACATTGGGAGCCGGGAAAGGGCAGTCCGATGATGCTGGTATGAAGAACTGTGGAAGGAGATGAGAAGCTGAGGGGTGGGCAGCTCCTTGGGCACCAGGGTGGCTTCAGCTGGGGTTCAGCTGACCTAGGGATGAGTTGGGGCCAGACTCCTTCAGAAGGGTGGACTCTGCTATTTCTGGTAGGTGGGGGAGCCTTGGCCTGGGGTCCTCACTGAGAGGATGGTGTCATGTGTATGAGTCTGCTGTGGATGCACTTTGTCAGGTCTTGCCAACAACTCATCCTCTGTGGGCCTGAGCTTCCTCTTCTATAATTTGGCTGGGAGAATGTTTCCTAGGTGCCTTGTAGGGACAGCATTCTAGGAGCCATTATACGTTCTGTAAGAAATCAGCCAAGTAAGCTAAGTAGTAAATATCTGCCTACATTGGAAAAAGGAAAGACATTGATCAAAATATTCTTAACAATGATTATGCCTAGATGTGGGAGATAGCAGTTTCTTTCTTTATACTTTTACATTTCCAGCATCCCTTGACCTTATTCTTGCTGCCTATCCCAGACCCAGGGATCTCCTTTCAGGCCCCACAGGTCCAGCATGTCCCGATGGGGCTCCCTTTTTCCTCACCAGACTGGCAATGGCCATGGTGAAGACCAGGAGGATAGAGGCAGTGCCCAGGGCCACTCGCAGTCCGGGCCGTGTGGCCACCAAGTTAGACAGCGCCGGCAGCCAGTGCAGCATCTTGGGGCCTTTCCGGACACACCGCTATGGAGGGAACACAGGTGTCTTAGCCATGGGGCTGGGGTACCCTCTTTGGGTCTGGTTATGGTCACAGCTCTGCTTGCCACCCTCCCCTCCCCAGGCTCCAGCCCACCTTACCGTCAGGTGCTCTGAGAAGCAGATGAAGAGAAGGAGAAGGAAGAGGAGGAAGGTGATGCTGTAGGTGATGGCCAGAGCTGGCGGCCTATGGGAAAATAAGAGAGGGGCCCTGATGTGCTAGAATAGTCTCTCTGTGCTGTGAGGGTGCATGCCATCTGGTTGGTGGGCAGGGAGTGGGTGGAAGTGGGTTGTTGGTGGCCCGATTAGCTGCTGATGGGGTACAGGCTGATAAAAGACATCATATTCTGACATTTTGGGAAAGCTAAAGGGCCTGGGATAGTGTTTGAATGGAATAGGAGGCAGTGAGGTGGAGACTACACGAGCCAGGGAGCTCACAAGAATGGCTGAGACTGCATCAGACCAATCTCTGGGCCAGGCTGAGGGTTTTTGTTTTCATTTTCCTGGGACAAACCCAGGGCCTCGCACAAGTTGGGCAAACACTCTACCACTGAGCCACCCCTTTAAACCTTTTTATTTTGAGACAGGCTCTATGTTGCCCAAGCTGGCCTCCAACTTAAGACCCTCTTTTTTCAGCTTTCTGAATAGCTAGACCTCTTCTAGCAGTGGACTAGAAATGAGGACCTACTTTTTTTTTTTTTGGTACTGAGGATTAAACCCAGGGACATTCTACCTCCAAGCTACATCTCCAGCACTTTTTATTTTTATTTTGGAACAGGGTCTCACTAAGTTGCTGAAGCTGGCCTTGAATTTGCCTCCCAAGTACTGGGATTATAGGCTTGCACCACCACACCAGGCTGAGGACCTCCTTTTTCCTTCCCTCCCTCCCTCCCTTCCTTCCTTCCTTCCTTCCTTCCTTCCTTCCTTCCTTCCTTTTGTGTGTGTGTGTGTGGTATTGGGGATTAAATCTAGAGGCATTCTACCTCCAAGCTATACCCTCAGTTCTTTTAATTTTTTATTTTAAACAGGGTCTTGCTAGGTTGCTGAGAGTCTCACTAAATTGCCGAGGCTGGCCTCAAACCTATGATCCTCCTGTCTCAGCCTCCCAAGTACTGGGATTACAGGCATGTGCCACCATGGCTGGCACCTGAGGACCTACTTTCTAAGCCCATTCCTTTGCTGGAGGAGTTGGGCTTCTTTTTTTTGTTGTTTGTTTGGTACTGGGGATTGAACTCAGGGGCATTCTACCTCCGAGCTATACCCCCAGCCATATTTTTTTTTTTTATTCTTTATTTGGAAACAGGGTCTCACTAAGTTGCAGAGGGCCTCACTAAGTAGCTGAGGCTGGCCACGAACCCAGATCCTCCCATCTCAGCCTCCCAAGTACTGGGATTACAAGCGTGTGCCACTATGCCTGGCTAGGAGTTGGGCTTCTTAATGGGAGCACAACCTCCTTCGTGGGGATGTTGTTAGAACCCAAAGAGGTAAGTGTGTGAAAGTGCTCCGGGGTGTACTGATGTACTGATTACCCCTAGTTCTCCAGAACATGCGTTTCCTCAGTGGGTAGGTGCTAGAAGCTAAGGGAAGGGCATAAAGGAAGAGCATGTGGGCCAGGGGTGAGGAAGGACAGGAAGGTCAGCATATGACAGCCAGCACCTCCCTTGCTCTCTCACCTGTTTGTCACCAGCATTTGAATGATGAAGTTGGACAGAAAAACCAGGAAGGTGCAGGCAACATAGTATTTGAAGGCAGGGAGTGCAGAGAACCGATACTGGAAGGAAAGGGTGGGTGGGGACAGGACACTGGTGCTGCTCATTCCATGAAGGTGTCAATCAATCCCAAGCAAGCTGCCCTGCCCTCCAGTTCAGTTCCATGTAGCTCCTACCCATTCTTCATGGAGCTGCACCCCCTCCCTCTACCACCCAATAACTTTCCTCTTCCCAAGAGAGGCATACACCCCTGACCCAGGGTCAAAAACCAAGCAGGCCTGGGGAGGAGAGGCACGACCCCTATCCAGGACCAAGGAACTAGGGGAAACTTTTGGTACCTCCCCATATCACAGCCCACCTGTTTCTCCATTTCTTTCTCTCGAAAATACAGTGTCAGTAGGTTGAAGTCCTTCGATTGCTTCCATTGTCTGATGGGAGGTAGGGATGGTGGATACCAGAGAGGACCAGGCAGGGCAGGGCAGGGAACAGGCAGAAGAAGGCAGACAAGTGGACAATTCCTCAGTTTCCTCTAGGCCCTCAGGGAAGTGTCACCCCTCCTCCACCACGTGATCTCAAGGCCTCCAGCCCTCCCAACCCTCTTTGCTCTCCATACTTCTGAGAGTTGAGCTGTTCGATGACCTGGAAGAACTTGGCATCCCCAGTGTCCAGCTCATCATCCAATCCCCGGAGGGTCCGGCTCCTATACAGTGACAACCAAGCCTGTCACCATGGAGACTCTCAGAAACATCAGGGAGATTGGTGACCCAGGAAATCCCACTGTCAAAGATATCTGGGTCTCCTTACCGGTCCAGGCTCCACTGCGGGGTGAAGGAAGTCAGGACCTTCTCCTGTTGGGAGGACACATCAAGGTGGGGGAGAAACAGTGAGTGTTGACCATGAACTGCACTTTATGATTTGCACACGTCCTTTTTTTTTTTTTTTGCGGTACTGGGGATTGAACTTAGGGGCATTCTACCTTCGAGCTATACCCCCAGCCCTATTTTTTATTCTTTATTTTGAAACTGAGTCTCACTAAGTTGCGGAGTGCCTCACTAGGTAGCTGAGGCTGGCCGCGAACCTGGATCCTCCGGTCTCAGTCTCCGGAATTCTGGGATTACAAGCGTGTGCCACCACGCCTGGCTCTGCACACGTTCTTGACCTAACGAATTTGACATTTGACTGACTGTTTCTAATGAGACACCTCTCTCTCCAAATTCCATCTACCCTGGCAGCTCAAATCCCATTTTCTCTTTAAAGTTTCCTCCTATAGATCCCCAGGGTCTTTTCCCATCACTTAGTGTGGCACCCCTTTATCTTCTATGTCCTTGAGGGGCTGTTCATTTTGCATCTCACCTCCCCTAAAGACTGCACAAATTCCAAAGGCAGGGTCTTTCCCATCACCTCTGGATGCCAAAAATATTATTGTTGGTTATTTATTTATTTATTTTTCTAGTACTGGGGGTTGAACCCAGGGGCATTCTACCTGGGTTCCAACCCTATTTTTTTTGTTGTTTTTGTTTTGTGGTACTGGGGATTGAGCCTAGGGGTATTCTACCTCTGGGCTGTACCTGCAGCCCTAATTTTACTTATTTATTTATAATTTTTAAACAGCGTCTCCTAAGTTGCTAAGAACCTCACTAAGTTACTGAGGCTGGCCTTGAACCTGTGATCCTCCTATCTCAGCCTCTCATGTATTGGGATTACAGGCGTGCACCACCATGCTCAGCTCCTATTTTTTATTTTGAAGTAGGGTCTTTCAGTTGCTGAGTTGGCCTGAAATCTGCAATCTTCCTGTCTCAGCCCCCCAAGTACTGGGATTACAATGTGTGTGCCACTATGCCCAACTTCTTTGTTGGTTTAAATTCAAGTGACAATCTGGGCATGGGGGCATTCGCTTGTAATCCTTCGGAGGCTGAGACAGGAGGATCACAGGTTCGAGGACAGCCTCAGCAAGTAGTGAGACTCTCACTAACCTAACAAGACCCTGTTTCAAAATAAAAAATAGGGCTGGGGATGTAACTTAGAGGTAGAATGCCCCTGAGTTCAATCCCCAGCACCACAATAAATAAATAAATAAATAAATAAATAAATAAATAAATAAATAAATAAATTCAAGTGACAATGCAGAACATTCTGACTCCTCCCTGACCTTTTGTGAAGTCAGTCAGGCTGAGTGAGAGGTGATAGGGATGGATAACAAGGAATAGGGAAGAAAGGAGAAGAGGCAGGGGGATTAACCTTACTACAGTCATTCTCTGCCTTACCAAAGGACCACACAGTATATGCAGAGATATGAAAATGAGCTGGCAAAGGAATCAACTGATGAGAGAGGGCGTGAAGTCTTGTGGATCATGGTCCAGAGCAAGAAGTGTGGTGACCATTCCTCTCTGCTCCCTTGGTTTGTGGGAAGGAGGCAGGGTCACAAGATTACATCATCCCCTAGACTAAAGCTGGTGTATGGGAGAGGTAGAAGGGGGAATGAGCTATTTAGAGAGAATGGTAAGTCTAGGTATGGGCCTATCTCTGCATCTATGCATGGGCCTAACTTCTTTTTAAAAACTATCTACTTATCTCCCAATGCATGTAAGTTTTTTGAAGGCAAGGGAAAAGCATCTTTTTAATGTTGGTTTTCTCAAGAGTTATTATAGTACCTGCCATAGAGCAGATGCTCAAAAAATGTGGAGGGGGACTGGGGATATAGCTCAGTGGGAGAGTGCTTGCCTGGCATGCATGAGGCTTTGGGTTTGATCACCAGCACTTCACACACACACACACACACACACACACACACACACACACACACACACAAAGGGAATGGATGGATAAATGGCATATAGCAGCACAAACACTGTCTTTCCACTCCAAAGTTTCATGTTGTTTAAGAGTTAGCTGGTAGCTGGGCATGGTGGTGCACGCTTGTAATCCCAGCATTTGGGAGGCTGAGACTGGAGGATCCGGGTTCACAGCCAGCCTCAGCTACCTAGTGAGGCCCTCTGCATCTTAGTGAGACCCTGTTTCAAAATAAAGAATAAAAAATAGGGCTGGGGGTATAGCTCGGAGGTAGAATGCCCCTGAGTTCAATCCTCAGTACCGCAAAAAATAAAAATAAAAATAAAAAAGGGGGACTGGGGGTGTATCTTGGAGGTAGAATGTCCTTGGGTTCAATTCCCAGCAACATACACACACACACACACACACACACACACACACACACACACACACACACATTAAGCTGGTGGTGACTGTCAGGATTTCTAACATTTGATGAAGTCCTTGGAACTGAGAAGCAGAATTCCCTGAGAAGTGGTATTTCTGGGCTAGTAATGTCCTGCCTCAGCAGATCCCTTGAACTGGGCTTTCTGCCCCTTCACCCCGATACTTCCTAGCCTGCACACAAGCAGAGAGTGGCAGGATGTGTAGCATGTGCTCTGGTGTGCATTCCCACCACAGGAATTGCACCCAAGGTCATCACACAGTTCCTGTGCCTGTAGCAAACCCCACACAGCGCTCCACACCCACCCTGGAGGCCTTACCTGCAACAGTTCTCCCTTCCTCTCCCAACTGCCAGCTTCACTCTTCTGACCTCCCCCTACCTCCACTCACTGCTGCCAATGTCCCTTCACTCCCCAGAGTTCACTATCTTTGGCCTTCTTTCCTGCTGGAAGGGAGATGAGTTGGGATGGAACACAGAAAGGGTACTCTAAAGACATCCCATAAATGCAACCAGGTCTATCCAGCACATGATTCCAGGGAGAGCAGCAGAAGGTGACAGGAATGCAGAACAGCTTTTGGGAAGACTGAGGGAGAATGGTCGGAGGGGACAGGGACCTCATCCTGGTGTACAACTTTAGGAACATGACCTAGGTCCCTGTGTGAAGGAGTTCTGCAACTGAGCACCGACCCCAAGATCCAGGCTCCTTCTCCAGCTGGTAGGTCAATGGTTACCGCAAGGTGCTACACATAGAGTCAGCCAGTAATGGACCCTGCCCTAGCTCCACCTAGACAAGAAGTAGACCCACTCCCTCCCCTCCCCACCGCCCTGCCTGCTCGGGGAGACTTCTGGTTTCAAGGCCCTGTTTGATTTTCACTTCCTCCTCATTTGATCCATAAACAAGTGCTGAGGAATGCAGGCAACAGCCAATCTGGCCCCACCTTCCTGATTCTACTAGGGATTGAAGGAGAGAGCATGTAGTTGCAGGAACATTTCCCGGGGCCATGGGGGTGCAGAATTAGAGTCAGGAGCATGTGGGGTCCACTGCCTCTGGGGTGTCAGGGGAAGGGGGGTTGAGGGCAATGGAAATGGTATCTATGGGATCTTGCACATTCTTTGAGGTGGGCTCAGAGGGCAGTGATCTCTGCTGTACCTCTAGAAGGAAGAGCAAGGAGGGGCCTGAACCAGTGACTGGGGCGACCAGATAGCTCAGGACCTTGTCACAAATCATCAGTGACTCACTGGTCAGGGGTTGGGGGATGCTGGGAGTGGAGCCTGAGGACAGCAGGGGCTACTGTATCTTAAGTACTGAGGCTCAAGATGGGGGTATACATACTGGGAGAGGGGTGGAGGTGGACACGGGACTGTCCACGTGGCTCAGATGGGCAAAAGGCTTGGCTGCACCCCAGGACTCTAGGTAGCGGGTCATCAGAAGTGATGGGCGCATCTTGTGGCCCTCCAGGGAGGACAATAACCCTCCTGCGGTTCCCTTCTCATCCTCTTCCTCGGCCTAGGGCAGGCAAAGACTGAGAGTAAAGATCGCAAGCATTTTTCCTTTCTCTCCACTCCCCTTAGAGGCTGGTCCCCCTACCCCCCCAGAACCTAGGAACTCAGTCTGTCATGTGGGACGAGAGCAGGCCTGGTGCCCGTCGGGTGGTTTCCACGGTCCAGCTCATGGGGTCCAGGCTGGGCTTTTACCCGAGGATCAATGACCAGGTATGTGGGTTCGCCCAACTCCCGAAGGTATGGGTCCCGGGGTTCCATGGTTGCATCCTCCACGGCATAAGCCCCTGCCAGCAGGGCCAGGGTAGCTCCAGTGATGTGCACACGTCTGGAGAGAGAGGCAGTGGGGGTCATCAGGGGGGTCTCCAAACCCCTCATTTCTTTCAAAGATCATTCTAGAACTGTGACTTCAAGAAAGGTCCTGTGTTACAGGAAGCACCTCCCAGTTCTCCTCCCTGCACCCTGGAATCTCCCTGAGCCCCACATGAGGCTGTGCTCTTCTCAAGGAACTACGAAAAGGGTGGCCTCTTGCTGTGGCTGCCTGGGGCCCCAGGTCTCACCCTGGCACACCGCCTGCCTCCATGTGGTTGGCCAGCGTGACATCATGGGACCAGACATCGTACTGCCACTTCTGTAGCCCAATGACTCCGCAGAGCACGCTGCCTGAGTGCACGCCCACGCGCATGTTGACGTCCACACCAGTGGCTGCCCGCAGTTTCCTGAGCACAGTGTGTGGGGGACAGTCTGAATCCTGCCTTCAGCCCAGCCCATTTCACATCCCTCTTCCTCTCAAGGAGAATACCACCCTGCCTGCCCCCTCCCACGCCCATCCCTTGGTATTCCTCCTCCAAGCCCGCTGAGCTGACCTGATGGCCCGGCACATGTCCAGCCCCATGCGCACACAGTTGATGGCATGGTCTGGCAGCGAGAGTGGCAGCCCCGAGACACAGTAGTAACAGTCCCCCAGGATCTTGATCCGCATACATTCATGCTCCTGGGAGTGTGCGTGGGGGTGTGTAGAGGAACCTGGTTAGAAGCCAGAGGGGTAAGAGGGAGTTGGGAAAACTGGGGGGCCAGTGTCATATTCCCGAGGAATTACTGAGGTTGGGAGGGTCCAGGTCCAATCTAGGGACTCCTTTCATTTGATAAGGGGCTTACTGAGGTCTGCCCTACAGATGTCTTTCTCAGAAGGGCTAGAATGTCTAGAGCTTTCTCTCTCTTTTTTTTTTTTCGGTGCTGGAGATTAAACCTGGGGGTATTCTACCTCTGGGCCACACCCTCAACCCTATTTATTTATTTTGAAACAAGGTCTCACTAAGTTGCAGAGGGCCTAAATTGCAGAGGCTAGCTGCAAACCTGGGGTCCTCCTGTCTCAGTCTCCCAAGCACTGGAACTACAAGCGTGTGCCACTATGCCTGGCAGCTCTCCTCAATTTTGGCATGCATAGGGTGTTCCCAGATTTGAATGGAGGTAGTCTCAGGATTGAGAAACTTGGAGGGGGACCCCCAAATAGATTGAATCCCTAGAGTCTAAGTAGGTACTGAGCTGAAGTGGCAGAAGGTAGAACTTTCTCTTCTCCTTTTACATTCTCCCAAGTTAGAAAACTTGAAAATCTCTCTAGATTTTGGATATGTCTGTAAACATCTGCTCTGGAGCTCTGGGTACATTTTGGGGACATTGTGATTGGGACATCTGTAGAGATGCTGAGAGATCTCTTCAGGTTTGAGGTACATGGCAAGTAGCTTCATAATTGGAAATGTTTGAAAGGGTTTCCAAATTCCTCTGGAGTTTCTGGGAGCCTGCATGGGCCTGAGCTGGGACTGGGATCTCAGAAGGCAGGAGCTTCCCTTGCAAGGGGCTTTCCAGGGTGGGGTGTTTGGGGATCCCAGGGTGGGGAGGGAGACCCCCTCTGACCTTGGCAATCTGGTCAAACTTGCCAAAGAGTTCGTTGAGCATGAGCACCAGCTCCTTAGGGGAGCACTCGCTGGCCAACCGCGTGAAGCCCACGATGTCAGCATACAGCACGCTGTTCAGGGTAGACTGGATCAGTGGGATAGGGTCTCAGCCACGAGACCCTCCCCTCTGGCCATCCTTCCTCATACCTGACTCCCCGGTGCCTCTTGACGTAGAGGCTGTGGAAGTTGTTGGTGCTCTCTGGCCGTGACCCCTGTACAGCCTGCAGCCGTGCCATGATCTCTGCCTTCATCTCTCGGGCCAGGTAGGCAGGAAGGATGGATAAGAGAAGGTGTTCCTGGAGGAGGTCACCATGAGCACCAGTCCTCTTGCACTAAAGCCAGGAGCCCCAGCCCTCCAAGTCTTCTAGGAGCCCACACAGAACCCCACTGCAAACATGATACTCCTCCAGGTCCTGCCAGTGCTCCAGTCCCCCATGCTGACTGACCACCCTTAGGGACTGAACTCTTAGCACCAACATCTCACTTCATATGAAAACATTATTAAGTGCTTCCATAAATTTCAACTTGTTTGAGCCTAGCAACATCCTTCCAAGGTAGATAGGAGTCATGCTTTATAAAACAAAGGAGGAAATACTGTAGAAGGTCAAATGACCTGTCCAAAGCTACTCAAATGACCTGTCCTCAGCTTGTGAGGGAGCCCACATGTATAATCTAAGCCACTCATTGCTCTCAGCACCAGTCCCACCCTGCCTTCTCGGCCCAGCTCACCTGGTGTTTTTTCTCCGTGTCCAACCTCCGGCGAGAGTATAGGGAGCTGAGTGCCTCCCGGAACGTGGCACGCAACGCTCGCTCCATCAGTGCCTTGTGGTACGCTCCCACCATGTTCCCACACAGGAACAACACCGCATTTGCTGCCAACTGTAGGTGAGGGTGGGCCTCAGAGGGAGCAGGACCCAGGTGAGGAAGGGGTGTCTTTGTGACGGCTGGAGTGGGTCCAAGCATGGTGAGGATCGGGCTCTATGCTTAGTGTCCTAAGTATCTCAGCACAAGTGGTACCACACTTTGAGGTCTCTGGGGGTGCTTCCCCTCCCATGTGCCTCCTGCTCTGGATCCATGGCTGCTGGACCAACATGGCCTCTTAGGTCTAAACACCTTTGCATGCATGCAATGCCACTCCACCACCTTCACTCCCTGCCCTCACTCTGGCTGCATAAAACTATCCAAGTTTTGATTTACATTCTCTGTGGAGGTCCCAGCCTCTACTTCTGTTCCCACACTCCTACTCCCTGGGGAGCCATGAGTCCTTTCCCTGTGGGCCCAGAGCCCTCTTCTGGAATCAGTAGATATTGCATTGCACTGGTGTGCCAGCTCCAGGGCTCCACGAGGGCACTGTCAGGTCTATTTGGCTTGGTATCTTGCATCTACTTTTGCACCCTACCTTGAAGTCACAGTTCAGAGGACCTGCTAGCATGCAAAGAGTAGGACTTGGGTGCTGCCTGTGCTACTTGCATGCTTACCTGCGGCAGCAGTGCAGGCCGGGAGTCTGGCTGAGGCCCAAGGTACAGCCCGAGGACCAGCAGGTGTGAAAGTGAGGAGGTGAGGCCCGCAGCGGCAGCATCCCGCATGCCCAAGGGCAGCATGGCATACACGGTGAAGATGATGAAGAGGAAAAAGGACACCTGGGGCAGGGTGAGGGAAGCTGAAGGCCTATGTGCATTGCACAAGGCCTGGGTGCAGGTTCCAGACCAGGGCGCTCCTCCATCCCTTGTGTTCTATCCTCTCACCTGGTCCCAGGCGTTCACTATGCCCCCAGTGAACAGGAAGCTGTGGCCTAGAGCCAGGAGCGCAGCCCACACGAGGCCCGACAGGAGACGTGTCCAGCGCTGCAGTCGCTGCTCACGGGAAGCAAGGCCCAACAGCAGCAAGAAGCCACCCAAAGCACACAGCACAGTTGTCAGGAAGCTTGGGTCTGAAGTCAGCTCCTGTGGGGAAAGGGCATCTGCGGTAGGACTGGGATGGGAAGCTGGGGGAACGCGCCCAAGGAGGAATTAACTAGATAGAGGAAGCACTGGGCAACCCCTCAGAACAGTTCTAAAAGGTGTCTCATGCTTCTAAAAGGAAGCATGGCACCTCTGCTTTTCACTCATGGCAGGTTAAGCTACAAGGAATTGTTGAAACCCTGCAGTTTAGCGATACAGTAGGCAGTCTTACAGGGGTCAATCTAGAATCTCACTTGCATGCTGCCTTGAAGCCTGAGACATCTATCCAGAAGAGCTGGCCCCCGAACCCAGCTTGGCTATTTGTAAGTCCTCTGATCTCTCTGCACCTCAGTTTTCTTATCTGACAAAGAGAATTTAACACACTCCCGGCATCCGGAAGCAAGTGAACTATCTTAGCTCACAAGATGGCACAAGATGGATGAATGTCTCCAAATCGGGCTAATTTGCTCCAGAAAATTCCCACCCCCAGAGTCTTCAGCTGGTAGCTCCAAGTATGATGCAAAACAGAGTTTAAGCAGCAGGGGGCGCCCCAGTCGGCCCTGGCCTTGCACCTCCCTAGCGCCAGGGGCTGAGGTCGCCACCTGCCACAGTTGAGGCGTACTAGTCCCATTTCTGTCCCCGCCCTTTGTCCCCACCTTTTTCCTGACTTGGGGTGAATCAGCGTGGATTGGCCGCACCCAGTAGTTTTTCCACCTTGCCTCCAAGGAGTGAAAAGAAAACCCGGAGCAGGATATTTCCAGATATGGAACTGAAGACCCCCTTCCTCCCCAAAGAGAAACTGGAAACGGATTTATTTTAGGACAGAATGAGAGCGGGATAGAAGGTGCCTTCTGGGGTTGGGTACAACTGCCCCACGCTCCCAAAGAGGGAGAGAAATCCAGGAAATGAATTCCTCCAGGGGCTTGAGTAGAATTTCCCCTCTGGAAAATTGGAAAATCCGGTGTTGGATTTATTCTAGAACCAGTAGGCCACGGAAGCTCATAAGGTTTGTTGGGACCCAGAAGAAAATAGGTACCTAGAACCAAGCTACTTTCCCCAGACAAACCCAGAGACTGAGGCCCAGAGGGTATAGTGACTAGTCCAGGCTCACTGCAATTCGTAGCAAGGTTCAACGCTTCCTGTCGGGCTCCCAGCAAAGAGAATGTTGAAAAGAAGACCCCACAAATCCCCCACCCCGAAATACCACCTAGGCAGTGAGCCTCCCCTGCCCTCAGCAGAGTGGCAGTCCTGGGGCAGGTCCCGGCTCCAGAGGCCCATCTCACCCTGCCGCTGGCCCAGGCGACCACGAGCAGCGCCAGCAGCGCCAAGAGCACGATCAGTAGCAGCAGCAGCAGCAGCGGGTACTGCTGGCTCAGGCTGTAGTAGGTCTCGTAGAAGAGGTCTTCGCTGGGGGGCGGCCGGGGGCTGAAGAGGCGAGCCATGGTATCCCCTGCCCCAGCCCCAGGCCTGCAGAGGGCCGGGCGCCAGGTCACTTCCAGCAGTCCAACGGGCCCACCTTGCCTTTCTCACCTTCCCCAAAGCCCTCCCACCCCGCGCCCCCAACCTGGTGGCAACCCCTTCTCCTTCCAGGCACTCCCTGTGGCCTCCAGCCGGCTTTCAGCTGGCGGCGGCGACTGGACTCGGAATCCTTTCCACCGGCTCCCGCAAACCCAGACTAGATGTGCGAACAGGAATTGGAGTTGACGCGAAGGGGCTCCGGGTCCCCTTTCTTTCCCTAACTCACAGCGCACCACGCTCGCCGTTACACTGGTGGCTCTGAGGCCCGGGCGACAGGCGCTTCCCTCCAGGCGCCACGGCCCCCTCCCACTTCCCCGACAGGACAGCCCGGCCCCTTCCCGTGCCTACTCCCCTGGCCTCCTCCCCCAGCCGGACTGTGTCTCCCAACCATTGCCCTCCCCCTCTGCCTGCTCAGGGAAAGGGAATATGGACCGTGGGAGAGACCCGAGGGGTTAGGGTGGACCTACTGGGACGCGTCAAAATGGGGGCGGACGTTTGGATGGGGGGAGACTGTGGGATTGTTGGAGTGAAGCTTGGTGAGAATGTAGGGAAGAGCGTGGGTCCTGTTGCTAGATGGGGGTTGGGATCTAGGTCAGAATAGGGGCACATTCCCCTCCACTCCCTGCCTCTCTGGCAGCAATTGCTGCAGAGTTTGAACTGTCCAAGCTCCCGCCATCTCCAGCGCAGGGAGGGTGCCTTCTGTCTGGAGCTTCCTGGAGCTATCTGTCTATTATTGGACACTAACTGAGAACCAAAAGAGCTCCCCAGGCTTAGGAAGCAAGGTGTGTGTGTGTGTGTGTGTGTGTGTGTGTGTGTGTGTGTGTGCTGGGGCTGACCTTGGAGAGCCAGGAGTTGTCCTGAGAGGCAGGAGAAGGTCTGGCATCTGTGAACTCCCAGGGAGACCCTCTCCCCACTCTCCAGGGCCCCAAAGGAAAGTTCAGAAGTCTCCGAAGTCCAGAAGAAAAAGGGGCTGTGGACCCCAGCCTCTATCCCCTGAGTTTGGGCTTAGGGCAGGGTCAGTCCTGAGCTCTAGAGGAAGTGCTCCACCCTGAGATTAGAGCCCCAAGGAGCCAGGCCTCCCGGATTCCTTCCTGCCACTGGCTGTGCCCTGACCTCATGTGCCACAAGGTCGCCCAGCCCCAGCCCCAGCATCACCCTTCCTGCCTCCTGCTCCCTGTTTGGCAGCTCCTGGTTGCCCACCCCAACACTCCTGCCCCTGACCCATGCCTCAGACTCCCTCATCCGGCCTGGCTAACATTCCATCAAGTTTATTGGCTCCTGAGGCCAGATCACAAAGTCAGTTTGGGCGTAGGCTGCACAGCCCAAGAAGAAAGTTGAGGTCCACAGGGGGTGACACTGGCTGCCTCAACTCCTACAGGCAGCTTAGACGCTTCTTTAATTCTTGCTATGATTATACTGTGGTCCACTCCAGGCTCCTGGTTCTGGCAGGTCTTCTAACGAACCCACTTGCCGAGGGGCCTGCAAGCCCCTATCCATGCTGGAGGCTGTGAGCCCCTGATGAATAGTCAAGGAATTGTTGAATCCAATCTGTACCATGGAGCAGTGGTTTAAGATAAATGGTGGCCCTTTAAGAGAAAGAGAGGTAGTGGGAGGGTTTAGTGGTCAGAAAGGCTCCAGGGGTGGAGGGCAGCGACACCTGGTGTTCTGCCTGGGGAAATGCAAGTATGGGGTCTTTGGGCCTTCCAGTGACTAGGGCCAGGTGTGTCCTGTGCCTTCCCCTTCAGGCTGCCTCTCCAGCTTTGGCTTTGCTGAAGCTCAAGAGAAGCAGCAACTGATATTTGGATGTGTTTTCTGGGAGGCCTGCTGGACTGTCATGGCAACAACAACAATTAGGGGTCTACACAGCTGGTGCTAGGAAAGTCAGAAGGCCCAGGAACAAATCCGGCTTTGTTGTGTGACCTCAGTGGGATTCTCTCCCAGTGGGTGTCAGTTTCTTCATTTATGAAATGAGAAGACTGGGTTAGATCACCTCTAGCTCTTTTTCCCCACCCTCAAACTACCCTGGATCTATATATAGGTGTTGAGGAACAAGGTGGTGGAAAATTTGAGCAGGGGAAAGGAGAAGATGAGGTATGGGTACCTGTTGTTGGATTTAGCCCTGGGTTCCTGAAGGGCCAGTTGGTGCCATGTCTCTCATCTCCCTACAAATAAAACAAAACTCTGAGACCTCTTGTCTGGAGCCTGGTTCCCCCACTAGGGACTAGGACTAGGGGAGTCCTAGTGTATCCCCTTTGTCTTGCCAATGTCTTACCCAATTCCTTTGGAATCCAGGACCTGGAATCCCATTCAAGTTGGGCGTGGGTATATGGTTTCTGAAAACTGAGGTCTCTGGAGTTTGGGGAGTTTTGGCCATGGAATCTGAAGATGTTCTTGTTATCCTGGCATGCTGAATCTGCTTTTGCTGTGCCCTGCTCCCCTCTGTAGGATTTGTGTATTTTTCAGGAGCTGAAATGGGGGGCCCATCTGGATTCAGCATTTCAGAAACCACAGAACTTGTCCAAGAGTACTGGTTCTGTGTGGTTCCCCCAGGGCTATCCATTTCTGTCCCTCTTTGGACTGGATCTGGGGAAGACCACCTCCTGTTGTTGCTCCTGTGGTCAGACAGAAATTTCTTCACCTGCAGGGAGAGGAAGAGCTTGTGAGACATGAGTTGGGAGAACCTTGAGAGAGTAGTTTCTTGGTCCATAATCTATTGCCTGGGAGCTCAAGGGTGGGGGGATAGGGACAAGGGTCAAGGCATAAAGAAAAATGGTCAGTGGGGAGTCATTGGCTGGCCAAGGGAGCCACAGGTGTTATCCTTGACCAGCTCCTGGTTGGGGGATGTTTTTGGAAACTCACCTCGCTTACAGCAGCATCCATCTCATCCTGTGACAGCGAGCAGGCTTCCTTGGTTTTTGTTCGGCATTCTGAAAGACAGCCGAGTGGGTTGCAGATGAGCAGAATTTCTTACCCTGGGAAAAGTGACCTGCTGATAGACCCAAGCTACCCCAGAGGACATGGAAATGGCCAGCTCACTCTGGAAGCAGGGTCTGTCCTTGGGCTCATGGCTCCAGCACTGCTGCATTAGCTCTGTCAGTCCTTCCAAGCCAGGATACTCAGGGTTGGGCAGAGGCACCTCGGTCAGTGGAGGCCGGATCTTTGACTCACATATTGCTTCATGCACCAGTGACATCTGCTTCACCACTGGGTTGGAGGGGGTGATAAGAAAAGGTGTTCAGGGCACAAGGGGGATACCTGCTCTTTCATGGAAGGGGCAGAGAGTGTTGACCAAGGGGGAGGTGAGGTGGGAAATGCGCAGTCTGAGTAGGTGAGCAGGAAATGGAAGCCTTGGGGTTGTCAATGGAAGGTGGGGAGGACCTGGGGTTAAGGATCCCAGAGTCTGCCTAGAGTCTTACCTTCAGCATCTCTTCCAGCTAGCACTGCCCATATGAGGATCCCGAAGCTGCAGGAGACATAAGCCTGGCCAGTCACTGGCAAGACTTCTTCCCCATATACCTACCTCTAGAAGGACCCAGAAAGTTATAGAAATCTAGGATGAGTGTTTGATGTGGGTACTTTACCTGTAGACATCACTGGCCTTGGAAGCTTTCTGGTTTACATTAGAAAGCAGTTCTGGGGCCAAGTAGGCCAGGGTACCCCCTGACTCCCTGGACCCTGCCTCTGACCGTGACCCTCCCTGAAACGTGGACAGGCCAAAATCTGCCAGCTGCAAAGGAAGGGAAAGAGGAGGTATTGAATGGAAGGAGACAGACAGAATCCTACCTCCCTCTCCTCCAGAAAGTGCAGGTCCTGCTTTACGAAGAGGGTATGGAAGGTCAGAGGATAGATAGAGTTAGCGGGGCTTTGGGTAGGAGATCTAGGTCTGCTATGGGTGGGTCTAGGTCTGGTCTCTTGGGCTCAGCCATGGTTCTTTGGAGGGCCTGATGGGTGGGGCTGGGGAACGGACCCCCAGGGATCACCTGGTATAGCAGAGGCTGAAAGTCCTTACTGGGCCTTGACCCCTGGGCAGTCCCGTGTCCAGAGGGACTTGACAGACAAGGCTACCACCAAGGCTGCCACGGGTCCAGAATCTGATGGGTGGGGCTGCAGCAGCTCTGGGGCAGGGTCTTGTCTCAAGCTTTGGGGCTGACCTTGACGTGCAGCTCCTGGTCCAGTAGGACATTGGAAGGCTTGAGGTCCCGGTGTAGGAGCACCGGGTTCAGGCTGTGCAGATAACACATCCCCAGCACCACTTCCTGCAGCAGGCGGCAGAGGAGCGGCCAGGGCCGAGGGCACTTGGGCTGCAGCAGCCGGGCCAGGGAGCCGTTCTCCATGAAAGGGGTCACCAAGGCCGGCCCGGACTCATAGTCCCACTCCAGATTCTCGGTGACGCCCAGCAAGAGCAGCACGTACTGGTTACGCAGACTTGCCATGGCTTTCACTTCCTGAGATATCTTCTTCCTGCGGCGGCGGGAGAGAGCTGCGGTGGTGTCCCGGTCGTAGACCAGGTCGGGGCAGATCCCTCCCTTCCTTATTCAGGCCGGGTGGCACCGCTGCCCCCCCCCCGCCCCGCCTCCTAAACCAGACCCCGGCCGATTCGCCGCCAGGGTCACTCACGAGTTCACGATCTTGACCGCCACATCACAGCCCCACGTCCTGTGTTGGGCCCGGAACACCGCGCCGAAACCGCCTTTGCCGACAAAGTTGGGTTTTTCCAATTCCTCAAGGGACACCAGGGAGGCGGAGGAGGCACACAAATGCCTGAAAAGGGGGTCTTGTGCGCTAGCTGGCCGGTGCTCCACGTCCGCTCTGTTCCTCCCAGTTTCCAACTTCAACCCCCCAAACCTTCCCAGTGTCCCACCATCGGTACTCTGGCACCTGGCAGGACGCGCAAAGGCGCTCTGGGTGGGAGTGTCATGCCGACGACTTCCCAGGCCCCACTCACCACAGACTGACATTAGACATCAGGCTGAAACTTGCGAGGACTTCTGGAAGTTTCGAGATGCACGGAAGGAGTGACTGCGGGAGATGTGGTTTTCCGCAGAGACCAGGATGGGGTCAAATCTCCAGCTCAGGGCACCGATTCCGCTTCCCGGTCCTTACCCCTACTTGGAGTGACAGCACAACTTCCTCCCCGAACCCGAACCCGCGCCTTTCCAGTCCCGCCCCCGGGGTGGGGCAGAAAGAATGCTAGTGTCTTTCTCTTCTGCTAGTGTTTTCAGTGCACCTGCTGCGTGCAACCGGTAAGCTGCCTGTAGCTCGGCATTGGAGGTGCCAGCGGAGGGGTCGTCCAGGAATCTGCAATCAAGCCATTCCTCCAGCACGTGCCTCTCCCTTCTCCCAGGGGATCCCCAGCTGCCAGGATTGGAGTGAGGTGCTTGGGAGAGTTTTGTGGTCCAAGGGCTCAGCTCTCCCACAGCTGCTCTAAGATCATGCGTAACACTTCTATAAAGCTTATCATGTGCCAGGTCCCCATATTAGCTTATTTGATCTCACACCAACCTGAAGGGGACAGGTACTTTTTTTCTTACCTTTTCATAGGTGAGGAAACAGAGGCGCCGATGGTGTAAGTATCTTGCCTGAGTACATAAGAGACTTTGGAGTACATATGAACCATCAGGTTATCCTATTTTCACGTAGGCGTCAGGTCTAGGGAAGGTGTGAAGCATCCAACAATGCAGTGAGGAGTTTCTGCCTGTATTCCTGCCTGGTCCCTGACAGCTGTTCTTGCTGAGGCAAGCCCTCGGCATTGGTAGAGATTTGTGTGCCCTTTGAGCAGAAGCACCTGGAACTTGAAGGCCCCAGACTCCCTCCCAGGACAGCATGATCAGGCTAGGTATGATGGACCAGCCAGAGTGGCTGACATTATGCTGTATGTTGCAGTAGACACATCTGAGCGCTACCTGCCCTCTCCCTCACATGGCAGCTCCTCCATGCAAATATCCCAATTAATTCACATGTGCACTGAAGGGCCTCTGAGAACTCAGGAGCATGGCCTGCCTTAACGACTGAGGGTAGACAAGGTCTGACCATGGCTGGAGCTTTGGGAACTTAGATGCTCAGTCCTTCATGGGGAGACCCAGTCCCATGGATTGTGTGTCAGCTCTCACTTAAAGGGTGCTCACTTTGGTACGTGCTTTCTATTCTGTCTCAAGGTCCATGAGTTCTGCTGGTGGGAACAGAAGTGACCAGCAGTTAAACATGGTTTACAGAATAACTGCGAAATCCAGGATCCATGGATTCTGGTAGGGTTGGCCCATGCTGTTTTGGAGCCATTTAGGAAGTATTAGACTGCAGTTTCCTAAAGAGCCACTTCATGGTAAATGCTCAATAATTATCTGTTGAATTGAATGAATAAATGAATAACCAAAACTCTTGAGGCTTCCTTAAGATGCCCCATATGGGACTCTATACTCATTGGGAGGGAAGAGGAGACTGGGCTTCTTTATAGCGTGGGGCCCTCACCTGTACAGTTGAAGGACCCCACTGAAGTTGGCTCTATTAAACAGATGTGGTGGTATCCATAGAATCCAGGAAAGCAATATGGGAGCCATCCTCAGGGAAGCGTAGAGTCAGCAGCTAAGAGCTATCAGAGAGGGCAGCCACTTCTTTGGGATTCTCTTTGGGGAGAAGACAGTGAGCTCAATACCTCAATTTGAAGGGAGCAGGCAGAAAGGGGGTAGAAGGGAGTTTAAATACCTTCTTATGGCTGTGTTTCTTCAGACTGGCAAAAGACCCTGTGAATCAGGGATAAGCCACTATGAAGCATAGATATGGTTGTGAATGGTGGAAAGACCTATACCATTTTTTTTGACTCAAAATAAACAGTCCCTCTAAAAGAAAGAAGGGCAAGCTGGTTGTGGTGGCATATACCTGTAATCCTAGTACTTGCGCATCTGAGACAGGGGGAATCATAGGTTCAAGGCCAGCCTCATCAACTTAGCAAGACCTTATTTCAAAATAAAAAACAAAATAGGGCTAGGGGAATGGTTCAGAGGTAGAATTACCTTGAGTTCAATCTCCAGTATCAATAATAATAATAATAATGATGATGATGACAATAATAATAATAATAACAATAATTATAATAAAAAGAAAGAGGAGCAAGATAAACTTTCCATTTGGAAAGGGGCCCTGCCCACTATAACTGCTGCTTCTCCCTCCTCTTCGGGTTTATGGGTTTTTTTTGTTTGTTTATTTTTGTTTTTTGTTTGTGCAGGGGGCATTGAGCACCCAAGGCATGCTCTTCTCTTGCAGGATTCCAAGCAGGTTGGAAGCCCCCTTTTTTTTTGCTCTTCTGTCGCAGAGCCGAGAGACCAAAGCCTTCACAAAGCCTCCCAAGGTCTCCAAGTAACCTGTCCATCTGTGCTCTACTGTTTTTTTTGTGTGTGTGTGGTACTGGGGATTGAACTCAGGGGCATTCTACCTCCGAGCTATACCCTCAGCTCTATTTTTTTATTCTTTAATTTGAAACAGGGTCTCACTAAGTTGCGGAGTGCCTCACTAGGTAGCTGAGGCTGGCTGCGAACCCAGATTCTCCAGTCTCAGCCTCCCAAATGCTGGGATTACAAGCATGCGCCACCACACCTGGCTCGATTAGAAGGATTTTGAGCCGCTGTAACTGCTAAGTGTCCACATACATGCACTTGTAATGCACCTATATCCACACAGAATCTTCTCTGCTTGCTGTGTCTAGTTACCACCATGATCTAGTTTCTGGGCTCTCCCAGTCCCTCTCATCCCAGCATGGCAGGCTAGTGCCTTCAGCAGATTCCCCAGCTGGGTGTACTGCATTATTTTACCAAGAGTTGAGTGTTGCCTAATGGTCAAAGGTACAGGCTCTCGAATCAGGCTACCTGGAATTGAATTCTATTCTGTCAATCACCAGCTGTTGGATTGTTAGCAAATAACTCAATCTCTCTGAGTTTTGCTAATTATAGTAATTACTGGATTGAGTTCTTCTGAGGATGAAATGAAATAAGGCTTGAAAGAACATAGCATATTTTCAAGCATATATTACATGCCCAATAAGTGATTAATATTATTACAATAGACATTATTGTATTTCCAATCTTAGGAACACTTCTAGTTCACAATTTTATTTGTAGAGCAGAAGAAACTGATTTAACTACTGCTCAGTGAAACAGCTCTTCCTTCTGATCAATTCCCAGTGCCACCCTTTCCTCCCAGGATTCATTCCTTCCTTCCTTCCCACTCCTCTCTCCTTTTCTTTCTTTCTTTCTCTTTCTTTCTTTCTTTCTTTCTTTCTTTCTTTCTTTCTTTCTTTCTTTCTTTCTTTCTTTCTTTCTTTCTTTCTTTCTTTCTATCATACTAGAGATTGAACTCAGGGGCATTCTCCCTCTGAGTTACACCCCTAGCCCTTTTTATTTCAAAACAGGATCTCAGTAAGTTGCTGAGGGTCTCAGTAAATTGCTGGTGCTGGCCTCAATCCTGCAACCCTCCCATGTCATCCTCCAAAGTACTGGGATTACACATATGCACCACTGTTCCCAGGTCCTTTTTATCTTTTATTTTCAAACACGGTCTCACTAAGTTACTGCACACTAGCTTCAAACCTGTGATCCTCCTGTTTCAGCTTCCTAGGTACTGATCACAGGTGTGTGCCACTGCACTGGGCTTATTTTATTTTGAGACAGGATCTCATTAGGTTGCCCAGACTGGTCTTGAACTTACAATCCTCCTGTCTTGGCCTCCTGAGTTTCTGGCACTACAGGTGTGTGCCATCACACCAGATCAAAGTCCCTTTAATGACACACCCTGCAGGCATCCTCTGCCCTACACCCCACAGGCATCCCCTGTCCTTTTCCCCAGAAGCCTGTCCTGAGGGAGCTACTGAGGATGTCACAGTGTATCACTGGCTATAGTCTCAGGAGAGACCTTTGACCTGGGTGGATGCTGTGTGCCTGCCTGGCACAAAGGTGTTTACTGGGGTTCATAACACCATCCTGCTGTCCCAAGGATGGGTTCTGGGCCCCAGGCAACTGCTTGGGAGCCTTGTGCCACATGTCCTCAGGTAGTCTCTGATTTGAACTACAGTGGTGCCTCATGCTTTTATGTTTTTCTTCCTCAGATAACAGAAATGTGGAGAGAATTCAAGCATGGTGGTGCACGTCTATAATCCCAGTATGTGGGAAGCTGAGACAGGAGGATCACAGGTTCGAGACCAGTCTCAGCAACTGAGATTCTCAGCAACCTAGTGAGACCCTGCTTCAAACAAAACAATTAAAATGGGGCTAGGGATGTAGCTTATAGGTAGAATGCTCCTGAGTTCAATCCCCCCCCCCCCACACACACATGGGAAAGAAGAGAGGAAAGTTAGTGCTCTGCAGGCAACCCTCAGCCCGTGGAGGACAAGGTTAGTCTCAGCCCCCTCCCCTCTGAGGTGCGCCTACTGTTCTTCAGATGGTCTCTGGCAGGACTGAGCTCCACATCATTAGCTAGCCAATGTGTACCTTTTAGTGGCATTTTCTCCTTCCCTGATACCCAGTTTTTGCTCCCTTCCTCCTGATCCTTGGGACCACCCCCAGGAAGTATCAAATCTAGGTCCAGGCACTGTTTTCAGAGGAACACAATCCAAGACACACCCCGGGCTCAGTTCTGTTTCCTCCTCATTGTTTCTCCACTTAATGTCTTTGTGACTAGGGTCCCTATCTGCAAGGAAAGAGGAAAGGAGGGGAAGGGAATAGAAATAACCCAAATACCTCACAGATGAGGCCTGAGATGTGCTAGACAGTCTCTTGTTTGTCCTCTCATTCAAACTTTAGCAAAACTGAGAGGCTGGGACAGGAGGATCTTAGGTTCTCAGGCAGCATCAGCAACCTAGCGAGGCCCTCTGCAATTAAGAAAGACCCTGTTTCAAAATAAAAATAAAAAGGGCTGAGAGCTCAGAGGCAGAATGCCCTTGGGTTCAATCCCCAGTAAAACACACACACACACACACACACACACACACACACACACACACACACACACCAGTTTAGCAACAGATTTATGAAGTTGAATATTATTAACCAAATTTTATGAGGAAACTGAAGAGAGCCTGGCATGGTGGTGACACCTGTAATCCCAGTACTTAGGAAGCAGGTTTGAGGCCAGCCTCAGCAACTTAGAAGACCCTGTTTCAAAATTTAAAAAAATAAGCTGGGTATAGTGGCACATGTTTGTAATCTCAGTACTTGGAAGGCTGAGACAGGAGGATCACAGGTTCCTGGCCAGCCTCAGCTACTTAGTGAGGCCCTCTACAACGTAGTAAGACCCTAAGACCCTGTTTCAAAATAAAGAATAAAAACTAGGGCTGGGGGTGTAGCTTGGAGGTAGAATGCCCCTGGGTTCCATCTCCAGTACCGCAAAAAAAAAATAAATAAAATAAATAAATAAAAAAGTACTGGGGGTGTAGCTCAGAGGTAGAACTCTTCTGGGTTCAATCCCTAGTATTCCCCAGAAAAGTTACCTAGTGATTTTCCAGGATGTTGTACTATTTTACATTCTTACTAGGAATGTATGAGAGTTTCAATTCTTCCATATCTTTGCCAAGATTTGTAAAGTTCTTTTAATGTTAACTATCCTGATAGTATCTTATTGCAGTTTTGGTCTGTTTCCTTAATGACTAATGACATGACTATTTTTTTATGTGTTTACTTGATATCCCTGTATTTTCTTAGGTGAAGTATCCATTCAAAATTTTTTCTTATATTGTATTGGATTGCTCGTTATCTTATTACTGAGTTTTGAGAGTTCTTTATACATTCTCGACAGAAGCCCTTTTTCAACTCTATCACTTAAAAATACATTATTCCAGTTGGGCGTGGTGGCACACGCTTGTAATCCCAGTACTTGGGGGGCTGAGATAGGAAGATCACAGGTTCAAAGACAGCCTCAGCAAGTAGTGAGACTCTCATGAACCTAGTGAGACCCTGTTTTCAAATAAGAAATAAAATTAGGCTGGGAGTGTATCTCAAAGGTAGAATGCCTCTGGGTTCAATCTCCAGTGTTACACACACACACACACACACACACACACACACACATACAAAAACCAACCAAAAAACAAACAAACAAAAAATATTATTCCTATCCATGGCTTATTTTAATTTTAACTGTTTTTTGAAAGGTAAATATTTTACTTTTGACAAAATCCAACTTGTCAACTTTTTGCTCTTATGGATTGTGCTTTTGGTGTCATTTATAAGAAAGTTTTGCAGTCCCAGGTCATAATGATTTCCTTTTATGTTTTCTAAGTTTTAGAGTTTATGTTTTACACTTATATCTATTAGATTTTTAAAATAGATCTATTTATTTTTAAAGGTTCAGATACTTTTGTTTAGTGTGTGTGTACACTTCATGGATTTTCTTTAAACTTTTTTCTTAGTTTTTGAGGAACTTCAGTTTGAAAGCATTAGGTTTAGCTGGGTATGGTGGCGCATGCTTGTAATCCCAGTACTTGGGAGGTTGAGACAGAAGATTGCAAGTTCGAGGACA
>PVLC010022276.1:0-26947 GCA_004027655.1 Graphiurus murinus | reverse complement strand
GTTTGCAAATCCTTATTCTTCCAAGGGCGTATAGCCTCCCTGCATGGTTTATTAGCCTGCTCATAAGCCAGCTGCTTTACTAGGGGCATGGCTTCTTCAAGACTCCCAAACACCCTGCTTGCTGTCTGCATCATCCGGTCTACAAAATCTGCATAGGGCTCATTATGGCCTTGTATGACCTTTGACAGCTGCCCTTGCAAATCCCCAGATCATTGTAGAGACTTCCAGGCCCTTACTGCTGCGCCACCAATCTGTCCATATACTTCAGGAGGATAACCAGTCTGATTGCCATGACCTATAAAGTTCCCTGTGCCCATTAACATGTCTAAATTCCAAGTAGGCTGCCCATTGGCCGCATTACGCCGGACAGCATCCAAACATAATTCCTGCCAGGCTGATTTCCATAGCAGGTACTGCCCTCCAGACAGCACTGCACGGGCCAAGTTAGACCAGTCATCCGGGGTCATGGCTTTAGTTGCGAGAGACTCAATCATAGACATGGTAAAAGCAGCCTGAGGCCCATACTGCATGACCGCCTCTTTTATTTGTTTTACTACTTTAAAGTCCAGAGGCTCATGGAATCTCTGCTCATTCTGGTCCTGAAAGACTGGAAATATGCTCTGAGTATTGAAGTCTTCCCACCCCCGCAGTTTAGTTGCTTTTTGGGGGTTAGGAGGCGGCTGCACGCCAGGGGGTGCCAAAGGCCGTACTCCATCTACCTTAATCTTCCCCCACTCCCCCAGTGCTTTCCCTTTGGCCTTCTTACAGAGGCTCATAGCCTTTATTTTCTGCTCCAACTCATCTTCAGAGATTCCACTGGAGTCATCCTCTGAGCTAGGTCCCCCTTTTGAAGCTGAGCAGGACAGTTCCTCCTTTACACTTTCCTGCTCCTCTGCCCTTTCTGCACAGCTGCCTGGCACCATCCCCCTGGGCTAGTCAAACAGGTACGCACAAGTGCCCAAATTGGCAAAGTCCCAGGGGGCAGAGGACTTTCCTGGTCTGCTTTACGCAGATCATCACCTAAATGTTCCCATTGAGACACAGTCAGCACTCCTTTCTCTACAAACCAAGAGGCCACCTCGAGCACCGTGCGGCAAAACCGCCGTGTGGTGTCCGTCTTTACTGCTGTTCCACTCACACGGAGGAGGTCCCGCAGCACTTTCTCCATGCTATCCTTAGATAGCTCTGACCCCATGACCCCACACCTATGTTATCCTACTGTGACTAGAGATTCTGCCGCTTTACCGCGGACTTCAAGGCTCCACCGCTTTACCGGGGACTTCAAGGCTCTACCGCTTTACCGCGGACTTCAAACAGGCCTGTATCCCGTCACCTTTTTCGTGACCCTTGACTCAGTCGCTTACCTGCGAACTTTCCTGTGCACAATCAGTTTCTTTTCTTTTCTTCCCCGTACGGGCCACCAGTTATCACCTCCCAAGCTCGACCCCTGCCCGCGGGGGCCCAGTGAAAGAGAAGTGACAATAATGGTTGCTAGTTCAAGCTTCTTTATTGTTCTTCCCTAACAGGAAGAGAGCTAAGCTTATAAGCCTAACAGCAAGGGGAGGGGGAAACTAGGAACCAATCATAGAGGTGACCATGAGGCTACTGCATGCCCCTCTCTAGTTCTCCTATGCAAGCACTATCTGTCCACGAGCTCTGACTACTGGTGCATGCGCGCCGATGTGGTACAGCCCTCCTCCAGGAAGGTTATCACCTGTCAGTCATCCAGCAGTGGCTGCCTCTGGCACCTTGCCAGGCACCATCTTGGGCTAGGCCTCCCCGGGCCTGCCGGGCAAGACCCCGACACATATATATAATTATTGTATTGTATAATTATATATATATATATATATATATATATATATATATATATATAATATATATAATGACATATTAGGAAAATAATAGTTTTTATAATATAAAAATAGATTCAAGGGACATATGGGAGGTAGAATTAGCAAGTTTCAAAGACTGGCTATGACAATTGAGAGAAAGGCAACATTTTAGAATGACTTTATTTATTTATTTATTTATTTATTTATTTATTTATTTATTTATTTATTTTGGTACTGGGGATTGAACTCAGGGGCAATCTACCTCCGAGCTATACCCCAGCCCTATTTTTTATTCTTTATTTTGAAACAGGGTCTCACTAAGTTGTGGAGTGCCTCACTAGGTAGCTGAGACTGGCCGCAAACCCAGATCCTCTGGTCTCAGCTTCCCAAATGCTGGGATTACAAGCACGTATCACCACACCCGGCTTCTATTTTATTTTTATTTATTTTTTATTGTTGTATTGTGGCTGTTGACCCACAGGAGCAACAACTACACAAAAAAACAGCTTTTTATAGATGCCTTCACCAGCAACCTTTCCTGGTCCCACATCAGCACCTTTATAAGCCTTTTCCTCCAGATTCTCTTGTGAGCTTGAACCTGTCCAACTTGTCCACCAGAATTTTGGCGTTTGCTAGGCCTGATAACAATCCTGCTTATGAGTAGATAAAATCTTTGTGAACTAGCATAGAGGGATAACCTAGGAATATTAGAAGTGCCTTTTCAATTAGTATTGTGTGGCAAACATTATCTAGAAATGTAGCAATAGCAACCTGTGTGGCTGAGGAACAAAATTTTAAATTTTATGTATTTTAAATTTATCTAATTTTTAAGTTTTGAAAGTGAGGTAGCATAAAATATTTTCTACTAAAGACAACCTCATTGTTGTCATAAAACTATGTTTCACTTTAATGGTAGCATTGTGTAAGATGTTGTTGCCTTATTGTGGTGTGCAGGTTGGATGTATACACTTAGTCATTGCTGATGGATTGATGATTCTGTGTACCAGTGTAAAACTGACACATTCTTACTTGACATTTTATCCAGTGATTCTATAAAGTACATAATTGGCAAGTAAATTAAATACTAATTATTTTAATTATAAATACATTATTTTTCTTGTTAAAAAAATGTGTGGGGCTGGAGATGTAGCTCAGTGATAGAGCACTTGCCTAGCATGCATAAGGCCCTGGGTTTTATCACAGCAACACAAAAATAAAACAATAATGATGAATAGAAACTTTTAAAAACTTGGTCACATTTCTAAATGTGGCTGACTACTGAAGCATCAATGGGCGGAAATGATACTACCAAAATGTAAAGAGAAAAAACAAATTAGAAGAAGTTACATTGCAAATTTCATCAAGAATGGCAATTGCATTTTATTATGGCATAGCAAAACAAAACAAAACAAAAAAATTATTGTTTAAATTTCTTAAAGAGATGAGTGGAAATAAAAACATATTTTCACCAAATTTATGGTAAATTTTATCATTGGCTTTGGTTTGACAAAAAGAATCAATGACATCTGCCACTTGAAATAAAAACTTAAAAAAATTGGGAATTAGTTAAAATCAGAAATAAAAGACTAATAAAGTTTTAAAATGACTACTCATAATCTGAGCTTATAAGTAAGTTGGATTTTTGTATTAAAATTATTCTTAGATGGAGAAATGATATTAAATGATTATTAATTTCATGTTTTTATTTTTAATTTTTGAAAATGTGGCTACTAGTGTTATGTTTTTGGCCCCTTTGTCTAATGTCAATTGGCAGCTGGACGTGGTGGCTCATGCTTGTAATCCCAGTATTTGGGAGGTTGAAACAGGAGGATCCCGGTTCATGGCCTGCCTCAGCTACTTAGGCCCTCCGCAACTTAGTGAGACCCTGTTTCAAAATAAAGAATAAAAAATAGGGCTGGGGGATAGCTCGGAGATAGAATGCCCCTGGATTCCATCCTCAGTACTGCAAAAAAAAAAAAAAAAAAAAAAAAAAATGCCAGTTGGCTGTAAGTGTGTGAATTTGTTTCTGAGTCTTCTATTCTGTTCCATTGGTGTATGTTTCTGCTTTTATGCCAATATCATGCTGCTTTTATTACTATGACTCTGTAGTATAGTCTGAAGTCAGGTATTATGATATTTCTTATATGATTCTTACTACTGAGAACTATTTTGGTTTACTCTGGTTTTTTTTGTTGTTGTTGTTGTTCCAAATGAATTTAAGGACATCTGTGAATTTAAGGACATCTGTGAAGAATAACCTTGATATTTTAATGGGTATTGCATTGAATTTGTAGATCACTTTGAAAAGAATGGCCATTTTGATTATATTTATTCTGCCTATCTAAGAGCATGGGAGGTCCTTCCAACTTCTAAGATCTTCAATTTCTTTTTTCAATGTTTTCTAATTTTCCTTGTAGAGGTCTTTTACCTCCTTGGTTAGGTTTATTTCTACGTATTTTATTGTTTTGGGAGTATTGTGAGAGGAAATAATTTCTGCATTTCTTTTTCAGTGGATTTATGGTTGGCATATAGAAAAGTTTCTGATTTTTTAAAATTGATTTTATATCTAGACACTGCTAAATTTATTGATCAGTTCTAAAAGCCTTTTGGTTGAATTTACTGAGTCTTCTAAGTATAATATCATATCATCTGCAAAACATACACTGGAAAAAAGATAGCCTCTTCAACAAATGGTGTTGGCAAAGCTGGTTACTCATATTCAGAAAAATGTAAACAAACCCCACTTTATCAGCCTGCACAAGAGCCAATTGAGGATGGATCAAAGACCTGGAAATTAGAACAGAGACCTTGCAGTTACTTGAAGAGGGCATAGGACCAATGTTCCAACATACAGGCACTAGTAAAAAAATTTCTCAACAAGATGCCAAAGGAGCAAGAAATTAAAATGATGATTAATACGTGGGATTGGATTAACCTGAAGAGCTTCTGGGTAGCAAAAGAAACTATCAAGGATCTCAAGAGACAGCAGACAGATTGGGAAAAGACTTTTGGTAGCTACCTCTCTGATAGAGGACTAGTATGTAGGATATACAGAGAACTCAAGAAACTTACTGCCAAAAAGCAAATAACCCAATAAAAAATGGGTAAGTTAACTAAATAGACACTTCACAAAAGAAGAAATACAAATGGCCAGTAAATGTATGAAAAAATGTTCAACATCATTAGCAATCAGAGAGATGAAAATTAAAACTGCCTGAGATTTTACCTAATCCCAATTAGAATGGCACTTATTAAAAACACAAACAATAACAAGTGTTGGCAAGGATGTGCAGAAGTAGGAACTCTGATACACTCTTGATGGGATTGCAAATTAGTGCAACTACTTTGGAAAACAATGTGAAGGATCTTCAGAAGAGTAGGAAAGAACCTATCCTATGTTTCCAGCTATATCGCTCCTGGGTATCTATCAAAAAAAAAAAAAAAAAAAGGAAACCAAACTACCAGAGCAATGCATGCATATCTATATTTATAGCTATACAATTCACAGTTGCCAAACTATAGAACCAGGCAAGATGTCCATCAATAGATGAATGGATTATAAAACTATTGAATATACACAGTGGAATTCTACTCAACCACAAAGAACAAAATTAAGTCATTTGTAGGGAAATGGATGGAACTGGAAAACATTATGCTTAGTGAGATTAGTCAATCACCAAAAGTGAAAAGTTATTTGTTCTCCCTCATATACAGAAGCTAAGGAGAAATTGGGACACCAGAGGGACTCCAGACAAAGGGGAGAATACTTAGTTGAATGAAGAAGGGGAGCTATTGAGGGAGACAGGAGGGGAGAAGAGGGAAATAACTCAATGGTCATGATATACATACACAAACTTATCAGAGCCAATCACTGTGCTGAGCAAGGGAAGGAGAGGAGGGGAGGGAATAAGGTGGGAACTGGGGGAGGGCTCAATGAGTACTGTGTGCATGTATGCCTCTATCACTCTGAACTGAAACTAGTTGTATGATTACAATGCACTAGAAAAAAAAAGAAGAAAGAAAACTTGAACTTTTTGAACTTGGCTATTAGATAATTACAAATTAAACACATGGCTTGTATTATATTATTGTTGGATAGTGTTGATCTAAAGCCTATATGAAGATTTGAGTCAAAGTCTCATTCAAAAAAGTTTTAGAGACCAGAAAAAGTTTCATTTTAATATTCTAGATCTTTCCATTTCTAAGTAATCTTTGAAAGGTTTAATTTTTACTATGTAACTCATAAATAATTGACATTTTACTGTTAAAATTACTGGTTACTAGCTGAGTATGGTAGCATGTCCCTGTAATCCCAGTACTTGGGAAACTGAGACAGGAGGATCACAGGTGTAAGGCCAGCCTCAGCAATTCAGTGAGGGCCTTAGTAATTTAGTGACACACGTTTTTGAAATAAAAAATAAAATAAAATTGGTGGTGTGGCTCAAAGTAGAACATCCCTGGGTTCAATCCCCAGTAACCCCTCCCCCCCATCCTACTGGTTACTTGTGTCAATGTGCATTAGTAAATATTCATGTATTAAAGAATATTTCTTCATAAACTTGGAAAATGAAAAGGAAAAATAACTGTATCCTTAAAACTCTGATACAGTCCTTGTTTGCATATCCAAAACTTTTCTTTTGTAACACAAACTCTTATTTGAAGTAACTGAAAACATAGGTAGATAAGAAAAATACATTATTTTCAAGCACAGCTAATACGACATCATGTGTTCAATAAAATTAAAAAGCATAATGTCTTGCCAATGAATTTCAGTTTTCACAGGTGTGGACGAGTAAATATTTGGTAGACTAAGCAATGGGAAATCAGCATACTTTTATTGTTTGGAGTTTTTTTTTTTTTTCTGTACTGGGGGATTGAACCCAGGGGCATTGTACCTCCAAGCTAAATCCTCAGCCTTATGCCCTATTTTTCATTTTTTATTTTGAAACAAGGTCTCACTAAGTTGCAGAGGGTCTAAGTAGCTGAGGCTGGCCATGAACCTGTGATTCTCCTGTCTCAGCCTCCCAAGTCCTGGGACTACAAGCATGTACCACCATGCCCAGCTTTGGAAATAATTCTTGATAGCCATGTTGTTCAGTGTTCAACATTTGTGTATTCAGAGTAGTATTTGGTGTAACATTTGGTAACATTACTGCATTTGAACTATCAGCTTAGAGTTTAATTTTCTTGCCTATTCAGGAATGAATTTCATACTCTTGTTTGCTGTGAGAATTTATTTATGCCATTTCCAACCATTATTGCATGACTTCTGGAATGACTTTCTTCCACAAATAACATGTAGGCAATCTCCTTGCAAAATGTATAGTGCTCCACCAAGCTAAAGGTTGGGTTACTAGTTTTGGCAGCCAACATGATTTAATGACTAAACAAACACTAGACAGAAACTCAGATCAGCTCAGCCTCTTTAGGCAAATTTTTATTCTGCTAGGGATGTGACCTGATGTTTTAATGAATAGTCAGCAAGTGCCTTATACTCATAGATGTTGATTCCAGCTAGAGATGCTGATCATCATCACCTGGGTTAATTTTTGTAATTATGTAAGGGGTGGAGGTCCAACTTTGTTCTTTTACATGTGGACATCCAGTTGCTTCATCATCAATTGTTGAAGAGAATGTTCTTTCCCCATTGGATGGTTTTGGCACATCTATCAAGATCAATTGGTGATAGAGGTATCAGTCTATTTCTAGATTCTTAATCCCATTCATTTATCTATATATCTGTATGCCAATACTCTACTGTTCATATTACTCTAACTTTTGAAATTGAGATTTGTATTTGTTCTTTTCAAAATATTGGTTTGGCTCTTTGGGGTCACTTAACAGTTCCACATAAACTTAAGGATTGTCTTTTTGATTTCTGCATAAAAGGGTGTTGGAACTTTTATAGGTATTACATTGAATCTGTAGATCACTTTGAAGATCCATCTTAATATTAAGTCTTCTAATACAGAACGTGGAATGGCTTTCCATTTATAAAGATCTTCCTTAATTTCTTTCAGCACCTTTTATAATTTTCAGTGTACCATGCCCTTGAATAAACTTATTCTTAAGAATTTTATTGTTTTGAATGCTACTATAAATGAATTTTCCCCTTAATTTACTTCTCTTATTGTTCATTGCTGATGCATAAAAATACAGCTAACTTTTGGAGGTTGAAACTTTGCTAGTTAACTATCACTGATTTATATTTGGGGAGGGAGGTCAATATATTCTTTTTTTTTTTTTTTTTTTTTTTTTTTTTTTTTTTTTTTTTTTTTTTTTTTTTTTTTTTTTTTTTTTTCTTTTTTTTGGTACTAGGGATTGAATTCAGGGGCATTCTACCTCCGAGCTATACTCCCAGCCCTATTTTTTATTCTTTATTTTGAAACTGGGTCTCACTAAGTTGTGGAGTGCCTCACTAGGTAAGCTGAGGCTGACCGCGAACCTGGATCCTCCGGTCTCAGCCATTCTTTGGTATTTTTAATATGCCATCTGCAAATACAGATAGTTTTACATTTTTATTTTTAGTTTATATGCCATTTATTCTTTTTTCTTGCCTAATTGCTCTGGCTAGAACTTCCAGCACAATGTTGAATGGAAATGGCAAAAGCATGCCTTTTTCCTGATCTTTCAGGGAAAACTTAATGCTTCATCACTAAATATCATGATAGCTGTGGGTTTTTCATATATGTCTTTTGGTCAACCTGAGGGGGTTTCCTTCTATTCCTAGTTTATTAAGTGTTTTTTTTTTTAAATCATGAACATATTAGATTTTTTTCAAATGCTTTTTCTGCATCAATTAAGATGAGTATGTGATTATCCTCTCTTTCATTCTATTATAAGTGATATTTATATTGGTTTTTGTATGTTGAACTGGGGATAGGTTTCTTTCTGGGGATAGGTTTTACTGGGTCATGATGTATAGTACTTTTAATATTCAGCTTGTTAGTATTTTCTTGAGGATTTTTACACCAGTTATTATTTTTACATAAAAGACATTGATCTGTAGTTGTCTTGTGGTATCTTTGTCTAGCTTTAGAATGGGGATAACACTGGCCACATAGAATTAAGAACTGTAAGCTTTTCTAGTTTTCTGAAGAGTTTGGGAAGGAGTGGTGTTAATTCTTATTTATGTATTTGGTAGAGTTCACTAGTGAAGCCTTTTCTTTGTTGGGACGTTATGTTTTGCTGGGTTTTGGTTTTTAAATTTCTGATTCAATCTCTTTGCTTGCTATAGGTCTGTTGAGATTTTCTGTTTCTTCTTGAGTTAGTTTTGATAATTTACATGCTTCTGGGAATTTTTCTATTATTAATTCATTGGTATAATTATTAATAGCATTCTTACTATAATTCTTTTGATTTTTGTAAGATGCATAGTAATGGCTACAGTTTCATTTCTGGTCATCATTATTTGTATCTCTCTTTTCTTCTCAGTTCAGAAGTGTGTAAATCTTGTTGAATTTTTCCTAATATGCATTCTCCAAATTCATATGTTGAAGCCCTAATCCACAATGTGGCTGCATTTGAAGATCATTAGATAAATCATTAAGGTTAAATGAGGTCATGAGGGTGGGGCCCTAATATGAGAGGGTTGGTGTCCTCATTAGAAGAGGAAGAGATAGCCGGGCGTGGTGGCACATGCTTGTAATCCCAGCATTTGGGAGGCTGAGACCCGAGGATCTGGGTTCGCAGCCAGCCTCAGCTACCTAGTGAGGCATTCTGCAACTTAGTGAGACCCTGTTTCAAAATAAGGAATAAAAAAATAGATAGGGCTGAGGGTATAACTTGGAGGTAGCATGCCCCTGAGTTCAATCCCCAGTACCACAAAAAAAAAAAAAAAAAAAAAAAAAGAAAAAAGAGGAAAAGATGTCAGAGAGCTCTGTTGCTCTGAGAGCCTGCATGCACACAAGGAAGGCTAAGTAAAGGCACAGCGAGAAGTCAGCTGTCAAGCCAGGAAGACAGGCCTTCCTAGAAACTACCCCTGATAGCACCTTGACATTGAACTTTTACCATCCAGAACTACAAGAAGACAAATTTCTGTTGTTTAAGCCAAGTAAATAAATGTAAAAAAATAAAACTGTATGGTCTATGAAAGCAATGATATAATTGTTTGAAAGTCAGTTCTCTTTCCCATTTTCTCAGTTATGTCCATTTTTTCGCCTTTTTGATTTGTTAAAACACAAAAAAAATCTTAGACAAATTAAATTTAGTTTAGTTGAACAAAGACTGGTTCTTAAATCAGGCAGAACAAATTCTAACCACATTCTCACAATGTGGGCTGGCAGCATTTATGGATAGAAAATGAAAGTGGGTGACAGAGATAGCTTAACTAATGATGGCTCATTTTATCTGATTTGAATCAGTTGAGCACCTGAGACTGACTGAAGCTCAGCTGCTGCCATGGACTGAGGCTGAGCTATTTGTTACAATAGTACACTCCTAAGTTAGCCTCTCAGTTAGTTTAAATACTAAGTTAGTTTGCAGTATGTAAGTATGTAAGTATATAAGTATGTAAGTATGTAAGGAATCAAGTGGGAGGCAGGCTAGACCAAATTTATTTATTTATTTATTTATTTATTTATTTATTTATTTATTTATTTATTTATTTATTTATTTTGGTACTGGGGGTTGAACTCAGGGGCGTTCTACCTCCGAGCTATACCCCCCAGCCCTATTTTTTATTCTTTATTTTGAAACCGAGTCTCACTAAGTTGAGGAGTGCCTCACTAGGTAGCTGAGGCTGGCCGCGAACCCGGATCCTCCGGTCTCAGCCTCCCGAATGCTGGGATTACAAGCGTGCGCCGCCACGCCCGGCTCTAGACCAAATTTAGATTAAGTTAACTGTACCTTGTTCCTTATTTAATAGATTCAACAAATTACTATTTTACTACTATTATTTATAATTATTATGAGTTACTTACGTCATTGATGTAGCTTGGACACATTTGTGTCTTTCCACAATGTCAGAATTCAGAATTTATTAAATAATAATAAATCCACAAGCCACATCATTTTCATTGGCATTAATTTACCAAATACTCATGGTTTATTTGATAGCCATGTGTAGTGCAATCACAGCTTCTTTTATTCCAAGTCAATCTTTTTTTTTTTTTTGCGGGAGGGTATTGGGGATTGAACTGAGGGGCATTTTAGCTCTGATCTTCATCCCCTGTTTTTTTCATTTTGAAACAGAGCCTCACTAAGTTGCTGAGGCTTACCTCAAACCTTCAATCTTCCTGTCTTAGCCTCCAAAGTCCTGGGATTACAGGCATGTGCTATTGGGCACAGTTCCATTCCAATCTTAATTTCTAATACCTGTAACACTCAAGTCACACATAACATTTTACACAATGATATATAGGTTACAGAATGTCTAAGAAAGGATTGAGGTAGCCCCAGGATTTCAAAAAATCCCACTGAGAGCAAAAGCAGAGAGTAGATACAAATAAAAGCATTGCTGAGGTAGTCAGATAAGATTATGAGCCAAGCTTAAGAACTTGTTCAGAGTGCAGAGCTATCCTGGGCATGGAATTTGTTCTAGGTGAAGGTCTGGAAAATAGGCAATTTTGAAGTGGGCCCTATCAAGTATGGAGATGAAGCTGAGCTAAAGCCCTTAAGACAGAGTTGGAAGTCTGCTACTTGTTGGCCTTGTGATGAGTTCACCAGACATCTGATAAGATGATGGGTCAATATGTGCCTCCTTACCACTGTCACAGGTGCCTTCCCTCTTACGTGTTTCAGGTGAGGAGGTTGCATCATTTGGTGATCTTTTGGGTCTGATAAGCTCAGGAGTCTGGTTCCTCTGATATAGGTTTGATACACCCATGCATTCAGTTACCTCTGATTTAATTTTAGAAGCTGACAAGTGGTTGCTTTTTTATTAGTATTAGAAATTCATTTATGAGTCTGTGCCTTTTGATTGTGCTTTACACCTGGGGATTATCCTTTTTGATAGGTTCTGTATGTCCAACATGTGGTGGCTATCTATTCGCCTAGACAAGTTACCAAGTCATTGTGCCTTAGCACTTACACTCAAAATGCAGTAGCTCAGGGCAAAGTGCTACTTTATTAAGTGGAGTAACTCAGGATTAGGCAGAGCCTGAAAACTGCTGTTTCATACAACATGGAATAGCTCAGAGTAGGGAACAGCTTGCTTGTCACAATAATAATAAGTAAAATTGAATTATTCTTCATAAAAGGACACTATTAGTATAGAATCTATTTGGTTATCAATATACATTTAAAAAGTCAAGTTCTATGTACTTTGTGGTCATGAAATTGATACTCAAGAAAATTTATATTTCCTATTTCTTTGGCTAGCTACATACCAGGTTTGATAATATCATTATTTTTTAGATAGCTACCATAAAGTATGCTGTTTACTTCCTTTTCAGAAGGAACAATTATATATCTTCAACACTTATATATCACTTTACATTTAAATTGCTTTTCTTTTAATCATTAGTTATCTCCCCTAACAGCCATTGTCAGAATCAATGTGTATAAAATACCCACTAGGATTCCCCTTGTCTGTGAGCTCAAGTATTGAGTCTGTTCAGAAAGAGAAGAAATGAAATTTTCCAGATGCTTCTTGAGCATACCAAGGTCAAAGAAACTCGTGTGAGAATCCTGCGATTGTGACTCTCAGTTCTCTCATTTCAACTGTTCTGTATCTCACTCACCTATACCATTTCCCTGAAGAAGATGATGAGTAGAAAGTGTCTCACCATATCTTGGGTCTCTAATATGTTTGTTGGGACTTCCATATTCTAGCAAATTCTGAAGAGTAAAGCTATATAGGCAAAGTCATGCCATCCCTTCACCTTACGTTTTAACTAGCTTTGTCCTCTGGAGCACTAATTGCCTTAATTTCATTTTATGTTGTTCTATGGGTCCTTCCTTCTTTCATTTCTTTTCTATGTGGTGGGCTTCTCTGTTTGTAACTTGAGTAAATATAAACATTACTTTTACTTTTTTAGGGGGGGTGTTAACTATCAAAGTTTATACTTAACTGAACTTTCCAAAGTAATTTAATGATAAAACAGTTCTGTACCAGCAGTTGTTAAACCATTTTCCATTTCTATAAATCATGTTGATTGCAAAACTGGTATCTTTCTTATCTTTGGAGACTGAGAAGGATGGGTGTGGCATTTTCTGAGCACTGATAATATTTTCTTCTTTTTTTTCAAGATGATTAGAAGAAAAGAGATTGAAATGAAACCCTTCATACTGACCAAATTGTTTCTTTAATCCTGGGAAGTGGCAGGCATTTCCATACCTCATTCAGAAGATATAAAGAAATGACTATATCTGTATAGTGCCTCCTTTATACTATTAGTTCTTCCTTCTTGTCTCTTTTACCAGCATGTAGCTACATAGGAAGACTTACTTAAGACTCAAAACTGCTTAGGTTTTTTTAACTTCTAATAAGTAGATTTGTCACCTTATTTACTTTACTTATAAATTACTGAATCTTTAAATTCTTTTTAAATTTAAGACTTTATGATATTTTGAAACACACATGCATGTATGTTCATCTACAGTCTACAAATTTAATTTTAGTAAAAGAATCACTGAGAAAAAGGACAGAGTTTCAAGTGCATGTATCTTTAGAACCTTCATTATCTTCCTACTTATAAAAGTTCTACCTAAGGTTCCATGGGAGTTATTTTATTTAAATTGGTTAAAATTCTTACTTGTAAAGACTTCTGCATGTATTTCTAAACAGGCTTTAATCCAACATTAAATTTCTCCTACCTCTGTATCTATTGAGCCTCTCTGCGCCTCTCTCTCTCTCTCTTCTCTCCTTTCTCTCTTCTCTCTCACCTTTCTTCTATCTCCATCTTTCTATCATGCTCATATTAGAAGTATAAGGCTATAACTTATATTTATCTTTTTGGTTTTTCTAACTTTTCTTTTTTGGCTGCTATGTGTATTAGCAGAGAAAAAAAGTATTATAGAATAGCTAATTTCCAGTCTATTTCTTTACAGGTGTAGGTGGCAGAAAATTTGGAAGAGTTTGAGAATATATATATATATATTATAATATGTATAATATATATATTATATATTATATATTATATATTAAATATATTATATATTAAATTATAATATATTATATAATATATAATATATATTACATATAATATATATTATATATATTACATATAATATTATATTACATATAATATATATTATATATATTACATATAATATATATTATATATATTATATTATATATATCATATAATGAGGATATGACAGTTCAATTTAACAGATTATTAGGCTCACAGATGATAGATAGTTTATATTAATTGTATATCTCACTGTCTGTCCCAAGGGAACACTGGTTGATGGCTGAGAACTACCATAAGACAATGATTAGTTTACAACTTACATTCTTTCAGACCAGAACCAGGTAGCTATCTACCAAACATCAGGAGAAAATGTGCCAGAAGATATGTTTCCATTTTTCTCCTACCTGACTTATCCACTGGATCACTGAAAGAATAGATGGTGAAGATCATACAGGGAACATTAGAGGATGGAATAGATGCCCCTGTGAAAAGACATTGTTCTTCTTAGCACTCAGATAAGGTGTACATGTATGTTTGGGGGTTACTTCTTTCTGATATATCCTCTGTTACATCTTGTAAGGTTTGTTCATCCACTGTTTTATTCATTAAATTTCTGGTAATGTTTCTAAAAATCCAATAATGATGGTTGTATTCCTTGACTGAACATTATAATCACCAGACAATATGATGCCTGAATTCCAATCAAAATAAAGTATTTCTCTGGGTTTAATTCTGGGTACTAGGTTATTCTTTATTCTTTTGAAAAACTCCCCAAATGATTTTAATATGCAGCTCATATTGCATTCTGTAGTTAAAATACGAAAATAATCTAAGACAGATTTTCCTATATAAAGAAAAATATTATTTCTCTTGTGATATTTCAGGATATGCATAAATCATTTGAGTATGAATTTACTTTAATAAACTACAAGTTCATCACTATTATTCTATTATAATAATTTGTTAGAACTTTGCAGACTTCAAATAGAGAAGAGAAGACAAAACAATACAGAAACGTTAAGTTACTAACTCTCACTTATGGTTGGAAAAAAAAAAAAAGGAAAGGAAATATAAACATTTCCATGAGTGTGTATGAGAAAGGAGTCCTTAGAAAAACTATAATTCAGTTATTCTCATATTTGATTTATGGATGGGAGAAAACAACTTAAGAGACTCAATTTTTAAAACTTTTAATGTTTTTGAATTGTTTTACCAAGATTAAGTCAGTTACTTTATGGATGGTGAGACTATACCAAAGGAAGATTAAGAAGTTTGTCAGGTACAGAAAAGAACTGAAGCAAGCAGGGTAACTTAGAACTGCATGGGACCTAGTCAATTCATTCATTCCTGTATGCAAATTGGCATGTATACATTCATTTCAACAACACATGTTAAAAAATAACACTTACCAAAGTAGCTCATTTTGCAATGCTTGATTTGGGAGAATAGGGAAAGAATAGACACATGCACTTGCCTTCAGTGTTACAATGAAGTAATGATACTGCAGAACTTTAAGACAAAGACTGCACAGGGAGAAATCATATCTGTTGTAATCTCTATTTTCAAAACAATCAGTGTATGTTACAGTCCCCCCCTTCACATCTGGTTTTATCTATCTGAGTCTTCTCTCCTTTTTCCTTACTAATTCTAGTTGAGGATTTGTTAACTTTGATTCATTTTTCAAAAACTCATATCTTAGTTTTGTGATTTTTTTCTATCATTTTTTTGTTCTCTTTGTGAATCATTGTCATATTATGTTGGAGCTTTGGGTAAATGATGATGACACTAACAAAAACGCATTCAAATAGAAAAAGAAGTTTTATGTTAGGGTTAAGATGATGAACATGATATCACATTGTTGAGTTTAGGATGCCCACAAGTCATTGAGGAGAAGTTTTCTTATAAAGTATAATTGGAAGTCATTTATCCTCAAGAGGCCTTTCTGGGTTAGAGACACAGATTTTGGTGTTTTTATCTTGTCATTATTAAGTTCACAAAGCTTGTTCTTCAGGAGACTTTTATCAGTTTTAGTTATAGGATTCTTTCTAGAATTTTTCTAGAAATCTTTAGGAATGCTTATCCCATCTGAAAAATGTGACAAACATTTTAAAACTAAAGGGCTCAGCATAATGGTTTTTATTAGGAGGGTTTTTTTTTTTATAATTATAACAACATTAATCCTTGCAAACTTGTAAAGTTATTCTAAGTGTCTTGGGTGTTGAAGGTCCTAAAAGAGACATTCCACGATCGCATCTTGTCTATGCAGAAGAAAAAAAATTCTTAATCCCAATTTGCAGCTTTTCAAAACCTAATTTTTTCTTTCTTTTAATGTTTGAGTATTGAAAATTCACTGGGACCATAGTTTTCTGAATTTAACTTAACGGGATGAGTTGCATTTGTCCCCATAGAATAAATGGAGAATGGGAGAATCATCTCTTTTCTTCTTTTATTTTTAGATAGGCTTCTGTACAAAAAACTTGACCCCTGTACACAAGTATTTCAAGGGAGTAAAAATTGGCTGGAATCAATATAGACCCCTTCTAAATTCCCCTTCCCTCACATTTTCCTAGACCTGGGCTTAATTTGACAAGTTTTCCTCTTCCTTGAGGATCTCTAGGCTCTCAGAAAACTAGCAAAACAATCAAGCCACTGAGAGATTTCTTGCTATCATACTCAAAATCACTTCACTTACCATGATGGAACATGGATTACATTTCTCTCTTAAGTGTTGTTAAAACCACAGCCACTTTTGACCAATTTTTCCAGAAATACTGAGACTCACATTTCTTCTATCTCCATTGCCATCTCTGACTTTCATTATCAGACCTTTGGAAATAGGGTCTGCCATCCCCCCATTTAGCATCAGCGTATTATGTTGATGCCATGATCAGCTCATTCCACAAACTTTCACTGTTTACCACCTTTCTCTAGTTTCTCTTTTCCTTGCCTTTAAAGTAACAGGGTTTTCTTTTGCTTGCAATCTATTTATCTGTACTTCATCTGCCTCTTGATAACGTATTAGGTTTGCAGATTTTGTGATGCTATCTCAGAAATCTTCCAGCCGGGCGGGCGTGGTGGCACATGCTTGTAATCCCAGTACTTGGGAGACTGAGACTGAAGGATCACAGGTTCACGGCCAGCCTCAGCTACTTAGTGAGACCCTCCACAACTTAGTGAGACCCTATTTCAAAATAAAGAATAAAAAATAGGACTGGGGGTGTAGCTCAGAGGTAGAATGCCCCTGGGTTCAATCCCCAGTACTGCAAAAAGAAAGAAAGAAAGAAAGAAAGAAAGAAAGAAAGAAAGAAAGAAAGAAAGAAAGAAAGAAAGAAAGAAAGAAAGAAAATCTTCCCCCTTATCAGATTATAAAATAGTACTTACTCCTGTTTCTGGACACAAATAAGGCTCTCTCAGGACATCCTTAGTAGGTATAGTCTGTACTAGTCATTAATTCTGTGTCGTATTTTGTAGTATTGCAAAATGTGATCTGCCAACAAGCAGCATTGGCATCGCCTGGGAGATTGTTAGAACTGCAGGATCTCAAATACCATCCAGAGACCACTGAACCAGAATCTATATTTTAGTAAGACATAGAATTTGAAGAACACTGCTACGGTATGTGAGCTTGGATTTGCAGGCAGATTTTACTGTTTTCTACCTTATTGCTCTGAGAAGATCTTCTCTTATCTAACTTTTAATAATTGGGATATATCAGGGGGAGAGTATTCAAAGCTTTGAATAACTTCACTTAAACTTAGAGGCTTTATCTGTATTTCCACACATTTTTCTTTCTTTCCCATAATATAGTATTTATCCTTGAATTATAAGTAAGTATTGCTTTTCTAACAATCAACAAAGTGATCAGAAAGCTTAACTCCATAGCCTTCTTTCTTGTCAACTTTTCCAGATGGTTACTAGAGCATTTGATGATTGTCAGCAAGTATTTTTCCTCCTCAAGAGTATGAATGGTCTCAAATATTAGGCATGCAAGACTTTCCCTCAATATCTGCTATTTTTCCCTTATTGAATTCATCATGCTTATAAATTTCAGGAGTGCTTATACATATTATTTACTCTTTGAGACTTTTTCTTGACTCAACTGTTTCCCTTTTGGAGCCTCAGGGAAATGCTCTTCCTCTTCCTGCAATGACTATGGATGACCAACTCTTCATGTAACAAAGCAGTTTTGCTTTTGAGGCCAATGACATCTTGGATATGTGGTATAGCTCATTATCTCTGGACTTGAATCATTTGACAGGGTATTGCTTTTTCCTGCCAAATAGCTGCCCAAAGAGCAAAGCGATTCAGCCCCAAACTGGAATAAAGTGAAATCCAACTTAGGATAATGCCCACCAATGGAAGACAGGAGGTTAGAGGAAAAGAGATGGAACTTCCCAATGCACATCTTCACTATTCTGTCTTTCTGTCGATTGCTCAAGTGGCTTAGCAGGTGCATCTGATGAGGTCTCATGAAGAAGAAATGGGTGCATTCACATATCCTATCCTAGTGTTTCACTTCCTATCTTCCTATATTTTCTTGAAATTTCACCTACATCACTAGCCATTAATCCTTGCCTCCCACGCTTTGCTTTATTTTCTAGAAAACAGAGTGATTCTAGAAATCATACCCTTGGGAGAAGACTTGGAGATGGATTTCTAACATTTGTACAAGGAAATAGAACTCCCTTGCTGGTAGTTGTGATATGCTATTAACTTCTGCCATGCAGTGGTTTCACAATTACCTCAGTATCTCATTATGGTTAATGGGGAAGAAGTGGCAGTGGAGAGAAATGAAGTACTGTATCTCTAGCCCTTATAGGGACAATGACAATTTTAAGGGTAATAAAATAGAAAAACTGCTTTTAAAGGTACAGGGGATTTTGAAAGGAAGATAGTATATTTGGGGCAGTTAATTGCAAAATTTATATTCTAAAGCCAGAGGTCTTATATAGGAGATTTTTATTTCCTATAGCCACAGGGAAGACTTGTTTGGCCCAGGGTTTGGTTTTATTCTTGAAACAAAATCCTCAGCATCCACAGATCTTCTGTCAAAGATTTGGCAATAATGAAGAAGGATTGGAACTCTGAGACCTGAATAATGATAATTCAATGGAGAATTTGGAAAACTTGGATTCTTCCCCAGCCTCCTAGGACCTCCTGGCTGTCAAAATAAATACTTTTCTCATTGTCTGGGGATAATCTCTGTAATGACTTACCTGAAGCAAATACCTTCCGAGATTGTCTGTTTTGCACACGACCCATCACCACCTCCAGTCAGTATTCCTAGACATAAAACAAAAGTTAGGTTTAAAACAGTCTGAGTAGGAAAGTATAAAAAAGACCTTTGCCAATAAAGTATAGACTAGGCTCAAATGGAACTACCGTACTCACCTACTATGTGGTCACAGGATCCAGGAAAACATATGTAGATTTTGATGAAGTTAACCTGGAGATGGAGTGAATATAAGGCTCAGCCAGAAAGAATTTGTGATCTTAGGGTATACAAGATTCAATATATTGGCAAGATCACATGCAACTAGGGAATGTGGGCTAATCTAATGGCTATCAATATTTATACACTCTGACATAGTATCTTGACCTAAGAACTATTTCAACTTTTTGTAATAATGATCATGAGTATGAAGCTGAATACATTTCTGCTTTTGAGGAGTAATTCTTGGAGGATACTATAGATAAAGATCTAGTCTAATAGCAATATATAATAAACTTATCTTGATATGCCTCTTAAGCACTTTGATTTTTGAGTGTATATTATTGGAGATAGGCTTTCAGAACAAGTTCCATGCTCTCAATAACTTTTGATGAAATACCACTTTGATGGCTATGCAAATATTGCAAAGAATCACTAAAGTAATGCTCCAAGTTTGTTGTCTACAATCATTTCTTGGCCACAATACTAATTAATAGCTTTTTCTATATTAGTAATATTGAACAAATAGATTTACATTTTCCTACTGTATCCCTAGATAGCTATCTCAAATTATAGAAAGGAAAAATGATTAGATAATACTGGTCATACCGTAATCTAAGATTATCAAAATTGCCCTTGCTGAAACTGGATTGTGTCACAGAACAAAAGTTACAGTATTCCGTGTATACATGCCTATGTAGATCTCAAAAAAGAAAATTCTCAAAAGAGTAGATATTCCTTTTTATGTGGGGTACTGTGTAGTTTGGATCCTGAATGTCCCCCGAAAGCTCATGTATTGAAGTTTGATCCTAATTCAGCAATGTTCAGAGGTGGAACTTTTAGGAAGTGATTGGACTAGGAGAGATTGAACCTCATTAAGTGATTAATCCATTGGTGGATTACTAGAAAGTGGAGTACTAGAATGGTGGAAACTACAGAAAGTGGGAATGGGTCCTTGAGTGCATGCCCTTGGGGACTAGATTTTTTCCCTCGCCCATTCCCCACTCTCTCGGGTTTCTGTCCATCAAGAGGTGAGTAGCTCATGTAGTGTCCTTTCCACCAAATGCGCTGCCTCAGTGGAGCCAGTTGACCATGGGCTGACACTTCTAAAATTGAACCAAAATAAATCTTTCCTCTTTTATGTTGTTCTTCTCAGGTATTCTGCCATAGTGGTGAAAAGCTGACACAGGTACGCAGTAGGGCTCTAAATTATAACACAACTGACCTATCAAAATTATAAAGTCCAGTGTGACTTCTGTTTCACCCGCCCCTGCTCTTCATCCAACAAATCTCTCAAGGTAGAGGTTATTGGTTTTGCATTTGCTTTTAGCTTGGGATTCACTCATATTCTCCAAATTCAGGATGATTCCATGACTGCTACTAATATTGGGTTCCAGAAGTCACTTTTGGTGTTACTAGAGAGTCCAACCAGCATTATTTAAAATGTATCATTCTGTCATCCTAGTATATCTGAATAAAATCAAAACTTTGAGTGATTGATCTGAATGATCACATCAGGTTCTTGAATTTCTTAGGCAAGTTTAGTTCATCCCCTCCAGCTTCCTTTAAACTCCATATGTCAGCGAATACTCTTATGTAAAATAACAATAAAATATCTACCTTATTGGCAACACAACTGTTATTATTCTTTGCCTTCCATATGACAGTTAATGTGCTAGAATTTTTCCATAAGTCTATGGTCTTCAAGATAGACAATGCTTCTCCCATTTGTAAGAAGGGAAACTGAGGTTCAGTAATGGTTAAAAATTAAATTGTCAGTGTCACATTGCAACTGGGCTGGTCCCATCACATGACACAGGCTTTTCTGGCATATGGCTTGAGCTATTTGTTTTCATCACACCACCATGCACTTGTTGAAAGATCAGCTTCATGATTCTGATTAGATTTGTGTTGTGATGGATGGAGCACACTCCTGCAATGAATCACTTAACTGGCCAAGTTCATCTGAAGAGATGTATTATGATATGCTAAACTTGGTGGCACCCAGCTAATTGGAAATTTCTTTCCTTCCACAGTAACAGTGGAGAGAAAGGCACAATTATTGTACAGTATAAATATGGAAAATATTTTTGCTTTCAGTTATTCTTTAGCATGAAAGGAAAACTTTTCCATTCAGCCTTCTTTTTGGAGATTAAGACCAAATTTGAGACTAATTTGGTAATGATAGTGCTAGCATCTATCTACTAGTAATGGAAAAAAGAAACCTACATGCAAGGCTGGGAGCACAAATCCTCTGTCAAGTATTTCTGATACTAAGAGAAATTTGGCTGTGCAAAAAACCTATTGAGAAATCTCATTTTAGATATCTTGGGTTTTAATTCAAATTAACATGTATCAGAGCCAATATAAGAGAATGACTCAGAATTATGCAGGAGAGCTGTAAAGCAGCTTTTGATTTCTGGCACCTATTGTGGGAACAGCACTAATCTTCATATACTGGGTGGAATGATATTAAACATTTCCAAGAAAACTTTATACTAACTATTCTATGCCATCCCACGGGAAAGAATGGAGAACTCATTAAATAAATAAAGATGCACGTTCACAATCAGATATTATCTGTTTTGACTTTTAGGCCTAACAAATACATTATTTTCAGCAGTGCTTAGTGTATCATTTTTCTAAATAGTTTGCCAAGCTATCAGGAAAAATCTGATTAGAGGAAAACTGATACAGTTTAATGAAATTTCCAGCAAAGGAGGTATCTGTAACTGTCAAGCTCTGATATACCTGTGTTGTTTTTGTTTCTTTTAGGGCAAATGAAACATTACTTATCAATTAGGTAATAGATATTTACTGAGCTTTTATACTGTGACAACATTATTCTAAGTGAAAACATTTGCAAACAAAATAGCAGAACTGGCACCTACATTCAAAAAACTTTCAATTTTTAAGCTTTACAAAGACATGTCTTAAAGACCAAGTATGATTTACAGCAGAAATTATCAATCATTAAAAAAATTATTAAGGGCCTTAAAGAGTATTTTAAATTGTAGTTAAATATCTATCATTACTTATTATGTTAGAAATTAAATTAGAAGTATTTAAAATGATTTATTTATTGGTTTATAATAGCAAAAATAAACCAATTACATGTTAACATAGTATATTTTATGAACAGTAATAACATTTTCTATAATAAGATATTAATGGAAATAATGCCCTTGTTTAAAATTTTTACCAATCTCATTGATACTAGGCTTAGAAAAGACAGTTAGTTCTCATCTCACTTAATCTATTGCAATATCACATTTAGCTTCTGGAATATTTCACTGTACACTCATGAGAAAATGAGTATAGTATGAAAAATAGTATTCTAGTATTATTATAAAGTAGTTTTGACCTCACTGATCCTTCAGGAAACCTCGGAGGTCCTTTGACCATACTTTAAAAACCTTTAAATTAACATGATAAGTGAAAGTGGGAATTCAGCATTGTCCATAAGTATAAAATTGAAAATGCATGCATTTGAGTGAGGTGGTATTTATGCTGAACTCTACTCTTATTATTGAGATATGCTCTTACAAATTCTATAGTAAACTGGGCGTAATCTCAGTACTTGGGAGACTGAGACAGGAAGACCACAGGTTTAAGAAAAGCCTCAGTAACTTAGTGAGACCCTTAGCAACTTAGTAAGACCCAGTTTGGAGATAGAATGCTCCTGAGTTCAGTTTCTAGTACAAAAAGAAAATTCTATATTGAAGTATTGAACTAATGTTAGCAAAATGAATATAATGTTCAATATATAAATTAAATTGAAATATATTCATATTTCAATTATTTAATATATAATTGAATTTATTTAAATATATATTTTCATGGACTTTCCTGCATATAAAACAGGAAATTTACTATTGTGTAATATATATATATATATATATTTATAATTCCAGATATAAAATATCTAAATATTTTATTACATATTTATTATATTGTATACACTTACTATATATGTTGTTAAAGTTTTAGAAGGTGTTGGCAAAAGGTAGTTATTTGCATTCTAATTTTTGTGTTTTCCTGCAAAATACTATTTTAACTTTAGAAAGTAGGCATTCTTATTATACAGTTCATTTATTACTCCATTTTCTTGTATATATCTGTTTTTAAGTTGGCTATCTGAAGACGTTATAGTCTTGGTTAGATAACAATAAGCATAAAAAATATCAGTTAGAAATCAATGACCACTTTAGCAGAGAATGAATCAAACAGAATGGCTTGTTTTGCTATAAGAAAAACTGAGCAAATGTCTGAGAAATCTGAGAGTTATCCAAAGAAGACACTAAAAATTATATTTTTACCTTACCACATAAATGAAAGGCCTAGTGTGCTTATCTAGTGTTATCAATAAGTAAAGACAATGTTATTTCTATACCAGAGATCTAATTTTAAAATGTAATTTAATGATGACTAATTTTATGAACTCTAGAATAATCAAATATCCTTACACATGCGTCACTATATTTTTTCACTTGAAATCTTGGGATAAAATAACGAGTCCTATTTCATTTGTTCCCTGGCTTTCCTCAAAATCATTGCTTGTAATTGTCATAGTTTAAAATGACAAAAGGAAAAAAAATATACCTCTGCAGCACTGGGAGACACAAAGACTGTTGATATTCAAAGAATCAAGGAATACAAAGGCTCAAAACATGACTGCTCTTTTTTCTCCCCTTTTTCATTTCTCCCTTTCTTGACCTGATAAAATGCTCATATTTTGAGAAGGAATGTTTTTAATTCTGTATACAGATTTTGCCATGCCTGGATAAAGAACTGCTTCTTTTGTGGATGGCTCTTCTGCACAAAGGACTGTGCGTTACTAATCATAACACAATAGTCCAGCAGGTAATAGAAACTCAAGAATAGAAGGAAAGAATGGTAGTAGGACCAGAAAATAATCTGCATTGCATGTCAAGTATAAAGGCAGCCCTGTTCAGCGGTAGCATTTAGACTCCAGAGTCACATCTGGTGGTACATCGATTGTTGTATGTATACATGGGAAGGCATTCATTTTGTCCTGTGTTTGAAATAGTTGTGTCAAAAAATGAACATATGTGAGAAATAATTGGCTTTGTCTGGAAGATCTCTCCTTTCTTTTTTCCTTTTAAATTGCGATTCCTGGAACACTTGAGAAATCCAGTTCTTGTGTAGCCTCACCACAGAGTCAGGAAGAGGCATTACTAAGAATGGTGGTTTGCCAAGTTATTGTAGCCCAGCTCTAGGAAACCCCAGCTTCATTCATTCTCCAGAATATAGACGGCAATTCCAATAATAGCAATAGAACAGTGTTTTCAATTGCTTGTCACCATGATGGAATTTTTTGTACCTTGAAAGAAAAAGGATCAAAGTTGCCTAGTTCATATATGACACAATAAACTTATTTTTTGGCACAGTAAGTCTTACAAAGAAACTTAAAGAAAATGGTAGTGATCACCATACTATTCACATAGAGAATTTGAACATAACTAATTCAAATTCAACTAAAATTTAGTATCCTCATTATGCTAAGAAGGTGGTAAGATATCTTACAATGATATTAAAACACAGAAAATTATCATATTTTAATCATTGTTTTCTCAAAAAACAGTAACAAAGCACTATGAAGTTAGATCACTCATCTTTCACTGAATTTCCATTTTCAAGCCCTTTTAATGGAATTTTGTAACTTCAATGACTTAAATATCTTAGAATCTGCTTTACTAATTGTTTTTCTCTCTAAGACATCATGTATATGTATATATGTATAGTACACATATATGTATAATACAGATATTAAATGACATTATTTGATTATCTTGAATGATAAACATGTGCCAGTAATGGTTGTACAGATAACCTAGTTTTTAAAGTACACTTTCATTAGTGCATTGTAATTATTCATCACAATATGGTTCAGGGTTGCAGAAACGTGTGCACAGCACTCAGTATGTTTCCCTCCAGATCCTGCCCTGCTTCCTCCCCTTCCCATGCATGTTGTTGACATTGATATTGATAATTTCATATTTGTACATAGCATTATATTACCTAGTTTACTTGTTTTTTCTCTACTGTGATTGTTGCGATTGTTTTCACTGAAATATTTTGAAATATACTTTTATTGGTGCATATTATAATCTCACATCATAATATAAATCATGTTTACAGTGACATACATTCACACAGTACTTTGTGGCCCACTGGCTCCCTCTCTATCCCCCCTCCCCATACAGTTTACTGAGATTGACATTGATATTTTTACATATGTACACACAGCTGATGGTAGTAGTTCCTTCATTGATCCTCCCCTTCCCCTAGACCACCTCCCTGGCTCCACTGAAGTTTCTCCTCCATTATCTGAAGCCCCTCTGGTATCCCAATTACTCTTTATATTCCACATATTAGAGAGGACATATGACTGTTCAATTTCCGTGACTGCCTAATCTCACTTAACATAATGTTCTCCAGGTCCTTCCATTTTCCTGCAAATGACACAATTTTGTTTCTCTTTTATTGCTGAGTAGAATTCCATTGTGTATATATCCTATAACTTTGTAAGCCATTCATCTGCTGAGGACACATAGATTGATTTCATAATTTGGCTACTGTAAATTGTGCTGCTATGAATATGGATATGCATATATTACTGTAGCTCTCTGGTTTCAGCCCTTTTGGAAAGATACTCAGGGGTAATCTAGCCAGATCATATGGTGGAGCCACTCCCAGTTTTCTGAAAAATCTCTACACTGATGTCCACAGTGACTGAACTAATTTGCAATGCCACCAACAGTGTAGAAGAGTTCCAATTTCCTCACATCCTCACAATGTTAATTGTTCTTTGACTTCTTGATGATTGCTATCCTGATTGGGGTTAGATGTAATCTCAATGTAGTTTTGATTTGCATCTCCCTGATAATGATGTTGAACATTTTTTCATGTATTTATTGGCTATTTGTATCTCTTGTTTTGTAAAGTGTCTATTCAATTGCCCATTTCTTGATTGGTTTATTTGTTTTGTTGTTTGTTTTTAGTGTAAAGTCTTTCAAGTTCTTAAATATTCTAGATATTAGTCTTTTATCAGAGGGCTATCTGGCAAAGATCTTCTCTCATTCTGTATGTTCTCTCTTTAAATTCTTTTTTTTATATACTTTCTTTTTTTTTTCTTTTTCTATTTTTATTTTTTAATTTTTTTTTAGCATGGATTTTTATACATTTCTTGGGTACAACAGGGTTAATCACACATTTTTGTTGGGTACAAGCTAGTACAGATAAAGACATCCATGCACATATTTCTCATTAACCCTTCCCCAATTCCCACCCACCCTCCCCCTATCTCCTGGTCAGTTTAGTGATTGACTTTGATGTGATCTTGTGAGTACATCATGCTCATTAGGGTGTCCCCCCTCCTCCTATTACCTTCCATTAAGTCAAATTTTTTGTTCACCTAAGAATTCTCCTTCACCTGGAGTCCCTCTTATGTCCCATTTTCTCCCTAGCTTCCACATATTAGGAAGAGCATTTGATTTTTAACTTTTTGTGACTGACTAATCTCACTTAACATAATGTTTTCCAGTTCCCTCCATTTCCTTGCAAATAACATGATTTTGTTC